>JAXIVD010001099.1:69821-101098 GCA_036785275.1 Cancer borealis
CCTTTCACGTACGTCACTTATTTATAATCACACACACACACACACACACACACACACACACACACACACACACACACACACACACACACACACACACACACACACACACACACACACACAC
This sequence comes from Cancer borealis, assembly GCA_036785275.1. Taxonomy (NCBI): domain Eukaryota; kingdom Metazoa; phylum Arthropoda; class Malacostraca; order Decapoda; family Cancridae; genus Cancer; species Cancer borealis. The sequence goes on from JAXIVD010001099.1 coordinate 69,943, forward strand.
ACACACACACACACACATACACACACACACACACACACACACACACACACAGGTACACACTTAAATAGTACCCAAACATAGCTAAAACACAACGAATTTACACTTAAATAAAAACAAAAGAAACGACATCACACGAACACGCATTATTATCCTCACCTCACTTTTCCTATTCAACTCCATTTTTACACACTCTTACCCACAACACGGAGGCTTGACGTGTTCCTAGTACAGGGTAAGGGTGTTGTATGCAGTTACTTGAGATCGTGTGTCACCCTGCTGCCTCCCCCTTTCACACAAATACCATGTTAAGAAAAGGACTTGGAGGAAGGAAAGCAGCTGACTCTATTACCCAAAGTTTATATACTATATCAACAAGTAAAACCACCCGATACTCGTAGTCAGTCTCTTAAAAGTGTGTCGTCACGCAAGAGGTACTATTTTCTGTCTATATGGTAGCTACCAGAGGATGATATTATGGGAATTACGGCTTTCTCCCTTGATATTAATTGTATCTTACACTATCACACTCATATTTAACCCCTTTTTATCCTTTTTAGCACAATAAATCTTATATCATATGGTGTTATTATTGTATAAAGTCATGACTACTGATACGACCAAGGGATCCGATTACTGCAAATGGAAATGCTCCGTTTAGCAAGTTATTTACTATAAATACAATCAAAATATTATAGTAAAGCACAAAGTTCTGTTGGAAATTATATATTGTCTTACAGTGTTATGTTAACATTCCCATAGAAGGAGTTAATCAACATTTATTTCACAATATTTGATGGTGTCGCTGACGCATAGATTACCAGAAGAGATAAATGTCAATATTACGGCTTTCATCCTGTATATTAATTGTAATTTACTATATGAGAGATATTCTTTAATAATTTTTAATTCTGTTTAGCATAAAATTAAATATATTGTTGTATAAAGTAATAAGAATTAGTGCGACCAAACGGCGAAGGAAAAGGCAGTGTAGGCTAAAGTGATTTACCATTATATTATTGTATATACAAACAAAATATCAAAATATTTCACGTTTTGCCTGTCACTAAAATATCTTTCACAAACCGTAGCGTATTTCACATTTATTGTGTCCTTCCTATAACACTTTTTAGTCCAAATATCTGTGTACCTTTTTTCCCTTGGAAAATTATGATGTTTTCTATCATCATTAGCTTTGAGGGTACATACATCCATACACTGCACACAGTTTGGCACGACAGATCACTTACCTTCAATTTTCTTTTTGAGGCAAAAACAGGAAACATGCACCTGAAAATAAGAAAATGGTGTAGAAGATCCATGTTTCGGTCACACGTAAATATAAGCTTTTGTTTCCTTATCACAACTAATTTTATCACAAATTATATAAAAAAGCAAATTCTTCTCTCGTTAGGATCTTCTTCAGCCCTTTGATAATATCGTAGAGGACGGAAAAAGGACAAAGTTCCATTGAGACAAGCGTCCCCAGCCCACACAAGAAGTAGGAGGAAGATAATGCACTTATAATTACTATAAACGTTATTTATCTATCAATTATCAGACTGCTAACCTTCCTAAACACTACACAAGTTCTTAGGAGTTGATATAGTACTGTAGTAATAAAATAAAGTACCTAAAACACTTAAATAATACACGTCTAAAACACCCCATTGGCTGTGTTGTTGACTCCACTGTGACTCCCGCGTGACGTTATAGCTTCCAATACTCTCTCAGTGGTTTTACTTGTTAAATAGTATATATACTTTGGTACTACCTCTCTCTCTCTCTCTCTCTCTCTCTCTCTCTCTCTCTCTCTCTCTCTCTCTCTCTCTCTCTCTCTCTCTCTCGTTACAAATTTCTTCTTTTTAGCCAATAACAAATATATAAAGAAAAACCAGCACCATGCTCTTATAATTAACCTTGAAATAACACTCAGCTTGATGTCTCCTGTATATCCCCCTCCTCCTCCTCCTCCACCTCCACCTCCTCCCCCTCCTCCTCCTCCTCCTCCTCCTCCTCATCATCATCATCATCATTATCATTACCTTGTAGCTCTTCCTTTTCCTTGTGTTGATCATATTTTCGTCCGGTCCCTCTCTTCTCGTTGGCCATTATGCAGATCTAATACACTTATCTAATGACTCCCTCTGTAAAGTAAATATTGTATGCATAATTATTTGAGTATTGTTAGGTGTGTGTGTGTGTGTGTGTGTGTGTGTGTGTGTGTGTGTGTGTGTGTGTGTGTGTGTGTGTGTGTGTGTGTGTGTGTGTGTGTGTGTGTGTGTGTGTGTGTGTGTGTGTGTGTGTGTGTGTGTGTGACAATACTATATAAATTGAATATATACAAATCCTAGCCATTTCTTTTTATTTCAATATATTTCAACACATGCTTAATAGAGCGAGGTCATAATGGTGAAAAAACAAGTAATTATAAGTCACGTTTCGTTATATTAATGTCATCTCACCCTCCTTCCTCTGCAGGCATAACCACACACACGTCTCCCGCGCGGCTCAGTCTACTATCATTAATTCCTATTGTATCTCACACATGAAGTAATTATATGCATCTTCATCCTCTCATATTAAACATAATATATATATTTAACTGTTCCATACACTAATACTGTAATTATAAGTCACATTTCGTTATATTAATGTCATTTCACCCTCCCTTCCTCTGCCGGCTAAGCCCCACCCTGGTGGTGCGGCCGGCCGGCTAATACAGGCGTAATAACCACACCAGACCTCGCCTTTCCTTCCTCTCTACCTCAGTATAGTAACTCCACTCCTGGATTCCTATTGACAATTCTTCTCACTTTGGGAGCTGGTTGATTTTCTTTCTGTTTTGACCGATTTTACTCTTCTTGTGACCTCCAAAAGCCCTCGATCGCTCAATAGCTTCGCATAAGTTTGGGTGTTAGATAGCGGAAATGAGAGCGGAGCATAACCTACAACCTCCACTGCTTAAAACTAACTGACTCCGCCTTTACAACATGCAATATATATGTAACTTCCTCCTTCCCCAAGTACCGACTCCTCGCCCACTCCCACCCACATAATTTTATTTCATATTATTCCTCGCTTAGGAGGTAATTTTATGCCTCGTAGCCATCTCAAATTATACATTCTACATTTCTTTTACGATTCCATTCACTAATGCTGTAATTATAAATCCTACTCAAGTGTATTTATAATGTTAGATAAGCTCCTCCCACCCACACACACACACACACACACACACACACACACACACACACACACACACACACACACACACACACACACACACACACACACACACACACACACACACACACACACACACACACAATAATAGTAATAAAAAAAAATAATGATAATAATCACATTTGTCACAGTAAAAAATATAAACCATTATTATTATTTTTATCTATTAAATAGTTGTAAGACTTTCCTTGACCACCACCACCACCACCACCATCACCATAATGATGAATAAATAGTATGATAATAATAATAATATTAATGAATATGAGGTGCTAGTAACGGGAATAATGAAAGTATTTCCTGCATCTCTTAATATTTTCTATATATTTTTTTAATGTTTGATATTATAGTAATGATAAAAATAAGTCCAGATTCATGTTCAGCATGACCTAAAACATCATTATAACAATTATCATGAGATTCGGAGATGTTGAGTTTTCTCGGTGCACAGCAAGAGTAATCATCAGTGAGGACGTGAGGTTAGGTTAGCTGGGTTGCCACATCTATTACTAAACCGGACCAAATACCACACACACTCGCTAATACTATATACTTAATATAGTATTATAGTATATAAAGTATTAGTATAGTATTATAGTAATATAGTATATAGTATTAGCGAGTGTGTATGGTATTTGGTCCGGTTTAGTAATAAATGTGGCAACCCAGCTAACCTAACCTCACTTCCTCACTGATGATTACTCTTGCTGTGCGCCGCGGAAACTCAACACCTCCGAATCTCATGAAAATTGTTATAATGATGTTTTAAGTCATGCTGAACACGAATCTGGACTTATTTTCATCATTACTATAATATCAAACATTAGTCATACACGGGAATGGAAGGGAACACAAACAACAACAGACCCTAGGGTCCCTGCATATGTTGTGTTCTTATTGTGTTGCTGAATGTTGTTTTGATTTCTGACACCAGCACTGCTACATCATGTGTGTGTGTGTCATTCACCATGGTCTGGAGGATCACGCGCTACACTCGTGATCGCTGTGCCATGTGATTCTGATACCACACCGTTACCATCACCTCATATTCATCATTATTATTATTATGTTATTATTTATTCATCATTATGGTGATGGTGAGGGTGTAGGAAGGATATGTAAATAAATACGGTGCACACACATTACATAGGACATAGGACGTGGGTCCTATCGCCATATATCCGGGTCTGATGCCACGCCACCTGTGCCCATCGACACGCCATCCGCGCCCATCAGAGGGGAAACTACCCTATAATTCCATGACTCATTTAACCTTACTGCAGCGTGAAAAAAAACTGATAGGCACAAGATAGTGATGATTACCTCCAAGATAAGCTGATAAGAGTAGAATAAGCACCAGAATTATAGTTATCAGTGCCAGGGGATTACAGTAGGGACGGGCAAAATACGGGATTTCTGGTAATCGCGGGTACGGATACCCGTCCCAGCCAACCCAGGATACCCGGGGAAGTCCTGAGTATCCGTCACAAACTGCCACCCACCAGCGCTCGGTGGTTCAGGGATCAAAGTTGAGACGATTACCGGGTGCCCAGCAAACATGAGGTATGCGGGCCGGCATCGGCTAGCGTCGGGCGTGTTGCAGCGGCGGCTCAGCAGAGGCTGATTGATGCTTGCGGCAAACCGCTTCAAGGCGATGTGGGCCCTGTACCGGGAAATGTGAATCGAACCAATTACCTATAAAAGCGAATTGGCCTTCTTACCATATCCTCGATGCGGGATCTTGATCTTGATGTCACAGGAGGTCTGAGTTGCCCCAAACCAGGGAAATGAACGAAAGATCAAGATTGAAGATTCAAAATCAGTTTGTGATTGGAAGTGGCCGGGCGAGCAGATGCCAAGTGAACGGACGGGAGTACCTTACTTAGAGTGTTACTAAGTGCTTCCCGGGTGCTGATGTGCTTCATATGAGTACAGGAAGCATCAATGAAGACAGTGATGAAGTATTACCGCCTTGTCACCCTCCTGAGGCGGGGAAAGTGAAGGTAAATAATGATCACTTATATTTGCTAGCTGTGATGGTAGTAGTTATCGTATTTTTCCCCTTTCCCTTCTTTTTTATCTCTTTAATGGGGATTGAAGAGTGGACATGAATGGGTTACTCAAGAAGGCATGGTAGAGAGGGTAAAGGAAGTATAATAGAGCCTTTGTTATGGCCAATGATGGCGGGAAAAGAGTGTATCATTGCCAGACACCGCTTGATAGACCGTCGACCAGGTGTTTATAATGTGTTAATATGTGTGTTTATGTGTTACTTTTGGTAATTCCGTCCATTAACGACGAAGCTGAGGTCGGCCTCCGCTCACACCAGTTATTCCATCTTGCTCCGTCCTGTCGTGGATAATTATTTTAATTTGAGGCAGGGGATATTGACAGAGACCTGGAGCACTCAAGGGCGACATCCTTTGCCGACGACACTCGCATTGTGAAGAAGATCACCTCCCACCAAGATGCCAGCCTACTGCAAGAAGATCTTGAAAAAATCCTGAAGTGGGCAAAGGACAACAACATGGTTCTAAACGGAAACAAATTCGAGCTTCTAAGGTATGGGCAACGAGAAGAGCTCAAAACATCAACACAGTACAGATGTGGACAGGAAGAAATAACAGCCAAAACATCTGTAAAGGATCTGGGTGTAAAGATGAGCAACGATGCCACCTTCTCCCAGCATATGTTTCACGTGGCAGCTGTGGCAAAACAACTGGCGGATTGGGTCTTGAGGACATTCCAGACGAGAAATGCTAAGTGTATGCTGACCCTTTGGAAGTCTCTGATCCTGCCACGCATTGAGTATTGCTGTCAGCTATGGTCTCCCCACAAAGTAACTGACATTACATAGATTGAAGCCCCTCAGAGGACATTCACCAGCAAGATCAATGGGGTTCAACACCTAAACTATTGGGAGAGACTTAAGGAGCTGAACCTATACTCCCTTCAGAGACGTAGGGAACGCTACATCATCATCTATGTGTGGAAGATACTGGAACAACGGGTCCCAAACGTCAGTATCCAGGAGACCAACCACCCAAGGAGGGGCAGACTGTGCTATGTGAGGACCACCCCGGGCGCAACTCACAGGATCAAGACCCTGGTTCATCACAGCTTCACCTACAATGGCACAAGACTGTTCAACTGTATCCCTGCATCCTTGAGGAATATGACGGGGCTGGCTCCCGACACCTTCAAAATTCACCTTGACAAGTGGCTGGCAGACATCCCTGACCAACCACCAACACCAGGCTACACAACCACTAACTCCAACTCCCTCAATGATTGGATTGCGGAGGGGATGGAACCGCCTGGCTACAGTGGAGCCCCAGCTCAGCTGCGTCGTTAACAGACGGAATACAACTAAGTGTAACTAAGTGTAAGTGTAGGTGGTGTGATGGCGGCAAGGTGTTGTGATGGCGGCTGGTGATGGAGGGGACGAATGGGTACATCTGAGTAGGTAAGGGTAGTAATCGGAGTGACTGATCGACTTATTGGATGGGTAAAACTGTATAGGCCTACCACTATATAGCGTACGTAATGACACCAAATCAAAGCTCATTTAACTAAGATTTTTTTTTTTTCTCATAATCAGATTACAGAGGATTGTTTTTTTTTTTGCAAGGAACGAAAGTTTCCAGTTACCACCATATCTCATTGATGATCGCACACTGGCACTCATATCCAGTATAATCCAGACTTACTGCTTCACTTATAAAGTATTACAGAAAATACCGCGAGTACCCGCCGAACTACAGTTTGTCCCGGGTACCCGGCTGGCCACCCGGTACTCATCTACCCAGGTAGGGCCCCGGTTACCCGCCCGTCCCTACTCCTAGATTACACATTACAGTGTTATGGAGTAAAGGTGACGAGTCGGTGTTACGTTAGTGGTGTTGACGTGTGGTGTGGTGAGTGGTGTTGTGGTGCTGTGGTGCTGGTGCTGAGAGCCATGTTGTGACCCTGGAAGCATTAGTGTGATATAATTGGAGTCATAAATATATGTAGTGATAACTACACTAAGGTTTGTATGTTTCTTTGTGTTTTGATATATTTTTACTGTCATATTGTTTTCCTATTTCCGAGTGATTATTTAGGTGTTGTTTAAGTTCATTTATTAATTATTGAATACCTAAATGTAACGTATTCGTACCAAACCTTAATGAATAACATCTACAGTGTATAATGAAGGAAATGTTATACAGGAAACGTGATTAGTAATGTTTGGCTTAATAATGTACCTTCTATACCTGCTTCACCTGTTTGATTTATGTTGATTCTTGGTTATGTCTTTTTGGTATTACTATACTTTATGCCATTAAACAGTAGATGGTTATGGCTACCCTCAGCTTGTTGCTCTTACCTTACTATTTACAACATTTTCACTGATTACACTACCTGTCGGAAATTAATAATAACACTGCAATACGTCCGTGAATGTGTTACATTTTTGGACTGTTTCTCTAAGTCAACATAAAGGTAGAGATATGGAATATTGGCATAAAGTATAAATTTACCGTCTTTTTTTCTTCGTTATATAAATGATTGGAAGGTAAAACTAAACAATCACTACTCCACCCCTTTCTTTTTTTTCTCCTCCCTACATACTATACATAGTGTACTCAACACATCTGTGAAGGTTTCAGGCGGGGGAAACCATTATTTACCTCGCAAAACGTCTTTGAAGTTATGTTAGGTTGGTTACGTTAGATTGAGTTATGGTTAGGTTAAGGTTGTTAGGTTAGGTTACGGTTATGATTAGGTTAAGTTAGGTTAGGTACGGTTCAGTTAGGTTCGGTTATATAAGATTTTAAAATTTTATTACCCAAAAGTTAGGGTTCTCAACCTTAGATATTTTTCTGGAATTGGGTAATAAAATGTAAAGATCTTATATAACCGAACCTAACTGAACCGTACCTAACCTAACTTAACCTAACCATAACATAACCGTAACCTTAACCTAACCATAACTCAATCTGACTTAACCAACCTAACCTAACATAACTTCAAAGACGTTTTGCGAGGTAAATAATGGTTTCCGCCGCCTGAAACCTTCACAGATGTGTTGAGTACACTAAGTATAGTATGTAGGGAAGGAGAAAAAAAGAAAGGGGTGGAGTAGTGATTGTTAATTTTATCCCTACTGTGTATTTATTATGAAGTGCTTAGAGATACGGTAGTCATACCGCTATTTCTATAGCCTGTGCCTTATTATTTACCTGGTAAAGCATCTTTCAAGTTATGTTAGATTGACTATGTTGGGTTAAGTTTGGTTAGGTACGGTTTGGTTCGGTTCTATAAGCTTCTTATATTTTATTACCCAAAAGTTAGGCACATGCCGTATCTATAAGTGAGCACTTACAGTTATGGCTGTCGTACCTGTAAGCTGTGCCTATTTATTAATCTATTTATTTATCAGATTTAAAAAAATTCTTTATAATAAGCTTGAATTTTGTGGTTAGTATTGTCGTGAAGAACTTTTGAAATATGATAAGATGTTATAATTACGAAAGCCATTTTAAACGTAGCCTGTCAGTGGTGGGCGTTTTTTATCAGTGTAATTGATATGTGATTGTGTTCTTTACCTGAAGCATTGAGTGATCACCTGGTTATCATTGGCTCAGGTGAGAGCCAGATGGATATTGTTTGCTCACCTAATTGATGATAAGGACAGGTTAACTTTACTGAGTCAGCAAATAATATTTCCAGACTCATTGGTAGGTTACTTATGAAGACTTTTCTTTTTTTCTATAAAACATGATGAAGTTATGTGTAATTGTATTTGTATATTTTCTTTGAGATTCCACACGTTGTCTCGCCAAAGTACGTACACCACCTCACAACCACCACACCGGATATAATAACGCTTCTGTTTTTGCACTCATATATATATATTTTTTCTCTTTTATTCTGTTGCTGCACATGTACATTTCTTTTTTCTCTTTATTCTGTTTGACTAGATCACCAATTTTAATACCAGAGTCCTGGGCCACATTGATACCAAATTTTCAGTATGATCCCTTCAACTTATTCCAGAAAAAGAAAGTATTGATTTAATAGAACCTTGTCTTTATAAACAGGACACAGAGATGGCATCGAGTACACACACTGTCAACTTTGAGGACGTTCCACTCAACACTTGTAAGTATCAAGAGGAAGTCTGTGAATGTTCTTCATTGTATATAAATTTGTGTGCTTAGGTTAGCGCAGTATGTTGTGAATTAATTGAATATGCTTTAAGTTAAGAATACATTAATTATTAGCTAGATTACCTTGATTTTGTATGTCATTTCAAGATATAGAATCAAGTGTTTTGTTTTTTAATGTTTCAATATATATTTCATAGGGATAGTTTACTTTTTGAGAAATATATGACCATCTAATCCAATTATTTTATGATTTATGAATAAAATAAAGGTTTTTTGTTCTGAATACCTTTTTTGAGGTCTAAACACACCTAATCTTGCAGTTAGGGGACAACATTCAAGTTCCAGCGAGGAGGACTTTTCACACTCTGTCAATCTGCGTCGAACCCAGACCGACGTGCACCTCAGGGAACGCAGAAGACGGGACTCGGATAAATACCACTCATACGGCGGCCGGGAATGTAGGACACAGCATACCCTACCCTCTCGGTGTGGAGGTGAGGGCCAAGTATTGGTGTGTGTGTATATGTTTTCAAGATCAATGATATGTTTCGTTTCTTTAATATTTTTTCTTATGGTGAAAGGAAACATTTCATCCACTATCTTTATCGAACACATGAAAGACACAAGCAAGTAACTATCAGATTATCCTGTTCAAATCACCATTAATTTGAGTTACCTGATCAGTTTTGTGTGTGTGTCCTGGACTCTCCCTGCCTCTGCTTCCCTCTCTACTACGTATTGTTTGTTCTGAGGAATGCTGTGAAGGTGGATACATGGTTCAATTATTATCACACTCTGGTAGGACAGGATATGTCGTAATAGGAAGCCAGGTGTAACATGTGTGTGTGTGTGTGTGTGTGTGTGTGTATATGTGTGTGTTTGTGTGGCTGTCAGTGAGTGCGTGACAGAGAGAGGGAGTAGTTGTGATTCTGTTTCCTACAGAATGCTTAGAAATTAGATGTGGTGCACTTTCCATATATGTTAATAGTTGAATACCTTTGATGATCTGTTTGAAAAGAAAGAAAGAAAGAAAAGTGGTTCACATTTGGAAAAATATCTACGTATGTGGTTGTCAGATAATTCAAGAAAGTGTCATGATAGTTTTGGTCCAATAATGAAAGAATATAAAGTATTTTCATTATCTAAGCCTGGATGTGGTAAAATAAGTTTGTTTAGAGCTTAAAAGTATATCCAGGGTAGACTAAAAAACAACAACATTCAGTATGGCTTTACCAGCAGGAGAAAGCTTTGAAATGCTTTATTTTGAAACTCCAAGAGAGAGAAGAGTCCATTTCACAGAAGAAGAATACGTTGGTATGAAATATAGTACTTTATAAAATCCAGATATATGTTAAAAGTACAAGATAACTATTGCAGAGTTCAATATTCATGTTATAAACCTTTTTTTCTGGCCTTAAAACCTCATTTTCTTCATGGGAATTGAGTTTAGGAGACATTTATTAGAAAATTATAGTCAGTCATAGAAAGATGATGATAGTGGTGAGAATGATGGTAAAAGTGATATTAATAGTGGCAAAAGTGATGATAATGATGGTGAGAGTGATGAATATGAAGGCAAAAGTTATGATAATAGTGAGAATGAGAATAATGACGACCAAAAAAATCTCAATAACGCTAAAGATGATGAATAATAATGATGATAATGGTGAAGACGATGAATAATAATGATGATAATGGTGAAGACGATGAATAATAATGATGATAATGGTGAAGACGATGAATAATAATGATGATAATGGTGAAGACGAATAATAATGATGATAATAGTGAAGACTACGATAATAACAATGATATTACGTGTCTGTCCTCTGCAGGGGAGTTTCTGAGCAGCCACGTATTCCACCATGGGAGGGAATGCCGGCCATCCGCCTGGTACAACACTGTCATGGCTAGGCGGAGGAAGGGGCACGGACCCAACACGGAGGATGAGGTGGTGGATGAGATTGCAGATGCCATGGAGGGAGACGAGAGGCTCATGTCCGATAATGTAGATGGAGAGATAATGAGAAGGTGAGATCAGTTAAGTTTTTTTTTTTTTTTTTTTTTTTTTTTTTTTTTTTTTTTTTTTTTTCCTATCCCTGTTTTGGAATTAGTGTTATTATGTTTATTTAGTTATTTAGTGTTTGTCGAGCATTTTTTTTTTAATTATTAATTTTTTTTTTTGCATCCTAGTCTTGGATTTACCATTCATTATTATGTTTATATATTTATTCAGTGTTTGTTGATTTTTTTTTTTTTTTTTTTTTTTTTTTTTTTTGTTGCATCTCTTTTGGTATTACTATTATTGTATTGTATTTATTTATTGTAGTGCTTGTGAAGTATGTTTTGTTTTGTATAAGTAAGTATAAGTAAGTAAATAAGTGTTGCTTTGTTTTCTTCTTTAGGGAACCGGCAACATAAACGGTTTTTTTTTTTACATAAATCGTTTCTAATTGTCTTTGGTCAGTTCTCCAATAGCACTAAAAAAAAAAAAAAATTTCACCTTGCTTACCATTTCCCTAGAGAGGCTTTGAGGGACTTGATCAAGCCTCTGAGGGTGAAGAAAGAGATCAGGAGGCGGCTGACGGCAAGGCGATGCTCCCACCGCGATACTGCCTTACCCATCTCCAGGCTACAAGGACTCAAGTACACCATCAGCATGCAGTGGTATAAGGTATACATACACTCAATGCTGCTAGGTATACATGCAGGTGCTATCAGGTATACATATTGTAGTTCATGTAAAGAATATGTGTTTTAGTACAAGCTATACTGTACCTGTATTAATATGAGGTATACTTATGCATCAGTGTAATAAGGTAAGTATTCATAAATGATGTAAAGAAAGGGTGATTGAGGCAGGCAATAGTATTAGTAATTATTGATGTTGATGTTGATGTTTTTATGAGTAGATTCTGTGATTATTGAACACGCATGTAAAAAAAAAAAATAATAGGTGTCATCTTTGGTGTGTGTGTGTGTGTGTGCAGGTGAAGCAGTCTGTGCAGGACACCTTCCATGACTACAGTCTGTGGCACAAGGAACTCAAGAAGATTGAAGGCACTTTTGGCACAGGTGTTGGCTCTTACTTTAGGTTCCTGCGCTACCTCTTCCTCCTCAACCTGGCCATTGCTGTCCTGGTGTGAGTATTAATGTTCACTTCACCTCATCACATGTAGAAAACATCTGGAATTCGGCTAATACAAAAATTTAACAAAATACTTCAATGATTGACTGAGATTCATGAGTGCCAAATGAATAATGTAAGGGTTTGCCTAATATATTCTTTGGACTTTTCTTCATCATGATTTTCTTCAGTTGTGGGTTTCTGTTAACACCTCAACTGTTGGCCCGAACACACCCTCAGGAAGCCTCAGATGAAGGAGCAACACCAGCCACAACACCAACAACAAACAGTGAGTACCAAGCATAGGAGGAAGACTAACAAATACCATTATACCATTTCCATACATATCACACCTCTTTGCCATTCTTACAGCAAGACGAGACAAGACGTGAGAACTTGACGTAGCTTTAGGTGTGATAAGGAAGCACTTAAAACAGAGACAACAGAGTGAGTTTAACATTAATCTCTCTGTAGCAATAACCCCGGCTGCCTTGAGGGTGGATGACTGGCCCCCTTCTGCTAATCTCCCTGAGGTCATCTGGACGCCCCTCCAGATGCCGGTCAACACAGATGGAAGCTGCAACCAGAGTGTGATCCGCAGCAAAGAGTTTGGTGGACTGGACTGGCTGACTGGTGCGGTAAGTTGGGTTTTGATCTCACTTCATTGTGGTGACATTTTACTGAAACTACTTATTTAGGGACTCAACTCTATTGTCATTATTGTATCCATCATCATCATCATTGTCATTGTTATTGTTATCATCATTATCGTCACTTCTGTTCCATGCACGGTGGAGGGTAAGTGAGTTTGTGAGATGGTAAAAGTAACCCTATGTGTCAAGCCACACTACACATGCAAGTCCCGTCATTCTACTAAGCTTTCATAGCAAGAAATGTTTGTATAGTTTTTTGTTGTGAAAGGCTCCACAGTTTTCCTAATATCAATGTTTTGTCAAATCAATTCTAACATAGATTTTGATACCTTGAGTTGATTTACCACAAGCTTGTTTTGTTAGGATTTGAGTTACTTTTCTCATCATACATAATACATTACCTGTATCCTTCATTGTTTTACTTGTATTGTAAAGTTTTGTTGCTTCTCCCTCATCTACATGACCCAAGCAAAAGCCATCACAGAAATAATTTTCATTCACTTATAGAAAATGTACCATCAGTGTCATGAAGGAAATTTGCAGATTTGCAAGAAATATTTGCTTTTTATTTATAATTTATTAATAATACTTTTATGTTCTTATATGTCTCCTTTGAGTATAATTGTGTTTCATCTTTGGATGATTAAAGAATGTATGTACACCATTCATAGCAATGATAACATATGTTTGAACTTCATCACCTATTTAGTGTTTTTAAGTAACATATTTGAAGATATATTATTAGGGGTTTTCTTACTTAGTATGAATAGTATGTCCATTGCTAGTATGATGGAGGACACGGTATTCAATGAAAAAACAAAACATAAAACACTATTGACAACCTAGTAAGTGAATCTTTGCATAACACACCACAAGTTGGTATCACTTTTAGAATGTTTCGTTTGATCAGGTGTAGTGAAGGAAGGTAATGCTTGTCAGATTGGAAGCGAAGACAGTATTTTGAATGTCATATAAGCAGCGTGTGTATTGCTGTGCTTATCCTGTGTCATATATTCTGCAGTGTGAATTTGCATAATTATTTCACTTGGTGTTTGTAATGATAATCTTACAACTTGTATTACCTCTTGCATCTCTCCAAGGAAGTGGAACATAATTAATGGTAAGGTACAAGGTAGCTAATGTTTGCACCTCACCCCACATGTGTTGGCTATTGCACCTTCACCTTTCTATGCTGAGGAAGGCTGTGACGGGCCCTTACCTGTCACTTACCTGTCATTTACCTGTCACTCAACATCACTCACACCTGCCTAGTTATTACTTCTTGCATTCATTCCTGTCATTTAATTTTCCTTCTTGGCTTGTTGCTTTGTGGATACTTGCCATTATAGGTGTCACTAAAAGGTGCTGATAATGCCCCTTAGCATGCAGATTTTTTTTTTTTTAGCAGTTATGGTTTTAACAATGGCTTCTTTGTAACCTTTCAGCAGTCCATGATTTGTATGCTTATGTATTTTCTCTTATTGTTATGATAGCAGAGGAATCATTCTGTATTATATTATCCTCTGTTTTGGTGTAATTTAGAGTACAAAGATGCATTTATATATTTGAATAAGGCAATAGAAGGCCATTAGCTTACATTTAGTGGAGTAATTATACATCAAGGTAGATTAATGTAGATATCTTTTAATTGATATATTAAAACCATAAAATATACATAGATTTGGTAGAGATTAGGAGGTTAACTTTCATAATATGTGTATACGTATATGCAGTTTATGAATAATATGTGAATAATATTATGTACTCCAAATCAATATTAGTTTTATGACAACCATATTAAATCCATCTTGGTTTGATACTGAAAATTTAAGTGATGTGAAAAATGTTGATTGAAAACTTACAGTACTTAATATAAACCAAATATAGTGTTTGCAGTGATGACTGTGTTGATGACTGTGTGTCGTTCCAGGGTTGGTTTGACAGCACGGAGCTTTACTACGGCACATACTCTTCCGAGAGCATCTCAACAATACCACACCACTACTACAGCATGCCCAAGGCTTACTTCCTGGTCATCTTTGTGCTGTTCATTGTCTACCTGGTGGTGATCCTTCGCAGGTGTGTGTGTGTCCTCACGTCAAAACTAGAAACACCACAAAACCTTCACAAAAATAACCATTGCTTTTAAAAGAGTAACATTTTCATTGTAACTTGTAATACTAATAGAGTTTTTATGTATAGTGAAGCACAGTATTTATAGCATGAGGCTGGGTAAGTGTTCTGGAGGAGTGGTTGTAGCCTGGCCTCACTCTCGGCAGGGTTGTGGTGCTCTACAAGAATAACGACATAGATATTGAGCATGACATGTCAGCCAGCTTTGTGAGGAAGGTATTCTCCTCATGGGACTTCAGCGTCACAGAGAGGAAAGCAGCAGACATCAAGCACAAGAGTATTTACAATGAACTCAAGGTACTTACAGCTTTTCTTTTCTCTTCTACATCATCATCTCTGTAAATAACTAACCTAACGTAACCTAACGTAACCTTACCTAATGTAACATAACCTAACGTAACCTTACCTAACATAACCTAACCTTTCTCCTCCTCCTCCTTCCAATTGTCTCCTCTCAACAACTAGAATTAATGTGTTGTGTGCAAGGGAGTTGTTGAAATAAGAAGACTGAAGGAGAGATCACTATAATATACCTTTCTTCTACAACATTGACAACTTCTGCAGGAGATTCTTCAAGAGTACCTGAGTGAGGAGGTGGAGGAGGACTTGTCTCAGCGTGTGCGAGGATGGGCGGTGAAGGTGGTGTTTTGGACGGTGGTGCTGGCCTCCCTGGCACTCCTTGGCTGGGCTACCTATGCCATGCTGGACCTGGACATCCTACGCAACTCAGTGAGATCCTACTTCCCTTCCCTCTTCACCTCCTATACCTTATTATTCTGTGTTGTAATCTCACCCTATAGAAGTACAGGATGTGTAGGAAATTATTTATTTATTTTTTTTTTTTTTCTAAGTAAGATTGAGTGATGTGTGTTCAAAAATGTTCTCTTAGTTTTCTAAGTTACGTGTGTTGAAGAGGTAGAGTTGAGTTGTGTGTGTTGTGTGTGTTTCAGAAGTCTTTGTCCGGTTATAATTGAGTTACATGTGTTGAGGTAAAGTAGAATTGAGTTGAGTGTGTGTTGTGTGTGTGTGTTTCAGAAGTCTTCGTCCGGGCTGCTGCTGTACCCTTTGATAGTGACGTGCATCATCTTGGTGTTCCCGCTGGTGTTCACTCAGGTGGTGAGGGTGGAAGGCTACAAGACACCTCGCACCAGGCTCTACGTCACTCTTGTCAGGTACACACACTCACTCATTACTCATTATTACTCATCTCTCCTTGATTTTCCATTATATTTTTATAGTCCCCAGCTCGACACGTTGATGTAAATATGATGTTTTGTATTTATAAGGCTGTTGTCGGTATAGAATCATCATGAAGGTAAATGTGATATGAGAGAGCAGCTCTGTTTTGAGGTTTTGTTAGTATGTTAATCAAACCTAGAGAGGTAAGGAGAAGTACTGTGGCCATTCATTATATGGTTTCCACTTTTATATATACTCACAGAACCATCTTACTGGAGCTGACAGTCCTTGGGGTGCTTGTTGGAACCTGGTACACACAAGCAACTTCTGTGTTTGAGGCTGAGCACCCAACACCCCCTCCAGTCACTCCTTCCTCAGCGCCAGGCAATAACACAGAGATGGAGAGTGAGGTAAAGAAAGACTTCTGTGTTGTATGTTGAGTCTCGTTGCAAGGGATGGTCATAGGAATGTTTAAGGAAATATTATTTTTCATCAAGCTGATTCAGATTGGCTGCATCTATCAGTAAAGTTGAATAATGGTTATTTCCATTGGTTTTATAATGCCGGCAAGCAAGGATGAAATCGGGATTGATATTATAGTAATAAGAAAATTGAGTCCATATTCGTGACCAGCCCGAGAACACCTATGTATCAATTTTCATGAAATTCGCTGGTGTTAAAATTTTCACGAAATTTCCTAAAAATATGAGATTTACGTAAAAAGACTATAGAATAGTAAAGAAAGAGCAGGAGACGCCTGTTCTTTTCACCTCAAATCTGGTGGAAATTTTTCGGGCCACAAAATTGAAAATCCACTTCATCACAGATACATGAAAAATTATTGAGAGAGTAACGCCTTCATGAACCCTGCCATGGCATGCCTTGTCTTGGCTACCTCTCTTTAGGGGGATAACAGGATTTGTATATAGATAGATAGATAGACAATATAATGCCAACAATCATCATCATTAATTTTTACCGCCATTTAGTTCTCAGTTTGTTTTCCTTGTGTCTGACAGGAGCGAGATGAGTGTTGGGAGACCTCACTGGGGCAGGAGTTTTACCGCCTCTTGATTATGGACTTCATCATTGGGTTGGTGATGCACCTCGGCACCTTCATCATCTCTCTCGTCAGCCACAACACTGCCATGTAAAGACTGTGTGATGGGTTCTATTAATATTCTATCAATGAATCATCTCGTATAATGCATTCACTGTTTTTTGTGTCATTCGTTTGGCCATGAAAGAGAAAAGGAGAGTTAGATGTAGAGGCAAAGTAGAAAATGAGTCTTATAAAAAAAAAAAGTATGATTCTGTAGAGACAGCAATGTGAAACTAGTGAAAGAAATAGACTTAAGGTGACTTTTTTTACTATCATATCATTTATACATTACCACACTAAGACTTTATATTCAATCCTTAGCTATTTCCAGATAAATAGTAAATGGAATTAGGTATAATAAATATATAATGAAGAGAAAAATGATGATGATGATGATGATTTCTGTCTGTTTAGGGAGTTTAACATCGGACGGTATGCTGTGCACCTCATCTACAACCAGACGCTGCTGTGGGCCGGCCTGTTCTTCTGTCCACTCACCCCTGTCATTGTAGTCATTAAGATCATCATCATGTTCTATATACAGAAGGTGAGTGAAGGTGACACTGTTCATTGTTATTTTCAAGAACTTCTGTATCACTAGTTTGCATATGTAAGTGAAAATTGCTTTCGGTTATATATGTGATTGTTAGTAACTGTGTGTGTGTGTGTGTGTGTTGGTTGATTTCAGTTCATCCTGCTGCATTGCCTCAATCCTGATAACAGTCCTTGGCGTGCAGCTCAGGCCGAGACCGTGTACCTGGTCCTCACTCTGGTCTCCCTCATCCTCTCCTTCTTTGCATACATGTTCATCCTCATCAAGTAAGTATTGTAGAGGGACTCCTTACTGCCTTTTTTCATTACTATTTCTTTTTCTTTTTCATTCTTTCTTTTTATTGCCTTTGGTCAGTTCTCCAATAGCATTTCAAGGAAGTCATTGCACCGCTACCATCCAGACAGGACCTCTAACCCGGTGATAATATTTCTTTGTTTTAAACCTTTTCTGTTCCTCTACATGTCATTTTGAGGGATGGAGGAGCAGTAACACATTATTTTTAATCATCATCATCATTTTTAATCACATCAGTTAACACCAAAATCATCTGACTTATCTCTTTGCTACACACACACCACTAGTATATTCTCATCTAAAATGCAAGCTAACGACACCATCCTCAGTGCCTTCATTAATATTCCTTCATAAATATTCCTTCATTATAATATTCCTTTGTTATTATTCCTTCATTATAATATTCATTCGTTAATATTCCTTCATTGATATTCCTTCATTGATATTCCTTCATTAATATTCCTTCATTCCTTCATACCTGAGCCACACTTTCCCTCACCTTCCAGAGGCAAGACGTCCTGTGGGTGCGGCCCGTTCCAAGGCTTTCCACACTACATTGATTACTTTTGGGACATCATAGACAAAGACCAAGAGGTTGTTTTGGTGATTGTGTCTTGGCTCTTCAAACCTGGTGTTGTTGCCGGCATACTTATCATATTGGTGTAAGTCTCCTGGTGTGGTGTGGCGTGGTGTGTGGTGTTTTAGTTTAGATTACGTATAAATTTTTTGCAATCAATTATATTCATACCATAGGTTACGTTATATTTTAGTTACCTTGGTTTAGATTACGTATACATTTTTTGTCCTTGATTGAGGTTACGTATACTCATGTCGGTAGGAAATAATGATGTAGGATTGTAGGTGATGCTGCCTTAATCAGTAAACATGGCATTTCGTATCACATTTATGAATAAGGTATAATGAAATGTTTCCAAATGTTTCCCTGGTGTAGGATTCTGGTGTATTGTGCAAAGTCCACAGCAGAGGGCCGGGCCGAGATGATTAAGGTGTTGCGTCATCAGCTGGAACTTGAGTTGAGGGACCGAGCCTTCCTCCTCAAGCTGACCGAGAGAGTACAGGGAGGTGAGTGCAAGCTGTTTTATTTAATCTTTTTTATATATTTTTTTTTATTTTTCTCTTATCTTTTTTTCTTTTTTCATTTATGCCTTTTGTATTATGTTATTTATCATTTTCTACTCCAGTGAAGATCAATTTAAAGAAAGAGAGAACAGAAAAATGCTCGTTAAATATTTTCTGCAGATAGTAAGTAGATAGGAAGACAAAGATTACCTCGTCAAAATCATTCTCACAGGGTTTCAGAAAATTTTTTGTTATGTCGTAATGTCTCGTCTCATTTATTTATTTATTTATTTATTTATTTATTTATTATTTTTTCACAGGGAATTATAGACGAACTCGACCTGACTCCCACCGAGCTGCTTCCCCCAGACCACGTTCCTCTGGGGAGCCGCACGGCCTTACCCAGCGAGCCTCTTTCATCTTCACTGATAAAGGTAAGAACACTAGGAATTTATTTTTATTTTCTTTATGCTATTTAAGAACCAGCCGAAGGTACATAATAAAAAAACGCTATAAAAAATAAAAACACATATGACAGCTGTGAATGTATGTGTAAAGAGAGAGAAGAAAATTAGGTAACTTCTGCCATAATAATTGAGTCACAGCATCACATTATACCATTCAGGGTCTGGCGATAAGCGGGATTTAGTTTTTTACGTATTTTTGTTATCCCTTAGCCAGTACAATTTCAATGGTAAAAAAATCTAAGTCAATACCAGGATGAATTAGTGAGGTGAAGCAGTTATTTTTTTTTTTATATATATTCAATAGTTTTATATAGTCACATTGTCTTCTTCTTTTATTCTCATGTTGTTGTCTCCCGCCTTCACTTCTTTCCTTATTCACTATGTTGTATTGTAAGTCCTTTATGTGTGTGGTTATTTCTTCACCAAGCTGCATATTCTCAGGGGATTCAGGAGTGTGAAGCCTCTACCTCAAAGCCCACATTTTGTATTGGATAAGGTTAGTTTACTCTTCAATCCTCTTCACAGGTCCCTCAGTGAAATTATCTATACTTATCAAGGAGGCTTATAAGACTTCTTGAAATGATATGCTGTGAAAGGTTCTAAGCGGGATATTTTTTAATGTATTTTTAATTTTAATGTTGGGGGAAAAAAATGGAATCTCCGCAGAAAAGAATATCAAAAAATCTGTTACAGTCTATTATATAATGATTTTTTGATGTTCATTTGTTGTCTGGGATATGAATACACGTGGTGTGTGTCCTTATTGGGATGAGGTTACAGTGAAAGTTACAGTGAAGAATGAAGAAATGATATCCTGTAACATTATTATACAGTGTTAGTAATGTTGTTTATATATTTTCTTCCTCAGTCCACCCAGCAGACTCCGGCCCAGTGCCACACATGTTCTCAGACTACACAGGTAAACACACAACTTGTTTACATAGTTATAAACACTCACAGATGCTCCTTTATCATGGCTTCCTTACTAACTCTTAAGTGTGTTGTCATATATCTTACTTCAATGTTTACCTAATGAGCATGTTAAGGTAATTAAATGGATTGTTATTTTATATTAAAGCTTATATTACGCTTATGCATGAGATGGTTTATTAATATTGTTGATAATAATTCCTGTAGGATAACTTAGTCTTAATATTTTTCCAAAGTAGTATATTTAGTAGTGCATATTTTGTGATAATTACTTAGACGCAATTTTTTTGTTTGATAAGAATGCGACTAGAATAACATAGACTTTCTTTATAACTCCTGTAATGAATTATGTTGAGGTAGAGATAACAGTTAATGTAGTAATAGTGAGGTGAGTCTGCATTGTTGGTTTGTATTAGTTGTATTAGTTGTATTAGTTGTATTAGTAGAGTTGGTTCAAGTGTTGTGTTTTAATGCAGAGCCAAAGCATGGGGACTAACACACCATAACACACAAAGATGCTCAATAAACACAAGTAAGTATTCATTTTCTTCTCAAGTGTTGGTCATTATCAATCATAAAAAAAAATATTCACTCATATGATAATCCAGATTGACTTTAGTTAAATGGGAAAAAAAATTACTTCTAAATTTTGATTATAAATGAGTTGTAGGATTGTTTTCAAATACAAGAAGGAGTATGTATATGTATTAAAGTGATATAATGATAGAAATCGAACCATTGTGATCATAGCAAGACAAGTTCAATGGAAATATGGTTATAGTTTTATTTATAGTTGTGTTATGCATCAAAGTAACATTTGTCTTTATTTACAGATGAGATGTCCGAGTCACTAATCTAACGGAGGAGTGTGTGTGTATGTGTAATGAATGCAAAGAATGTCACCCTGGACCCACCTTTACATCCTGGCTCCTGTGTCCTTCCTATTCCTGGTGGAGCCTTACCTGACCCACCTGTCCTCTGGGTGCTGGGTGTTGACGGTCCTCATGACAAGGTGTGAGTGTAGCAGGTAGTTGGAGGTGTAGTTGTAGTTGTGGTGTGTAGCAATCTGATGGTGCTGTATTGATAGGTAGTTGGGACCAGACTAACTGTGGTATGCACTTCCTGTAGTGGTAGTTAACTTTAGGACTAAATTGATCATGAAAGGAAGAGGAATAATTGGCTGTTAAAGAAATTAGTGTCAGTATTTTGTTCTAAACGAGTGATCCTATTAAATTTTATCGTGTAGAAGTGGGTTTGTCATACGAGTTTACAGTGTTTTTAAACACTCAGAGGGAGTGGAATAATGCATTAATTTGTGTTGTGTGACTTTAGTTTTAGTTAAAGGAAGAAACTGTGATTTTACTCTCACACCATAAAGCAGATGAAAGAATACTTGCATTTATAAAAGTATGTAATGTTAAGACAGTATTAGTGTGATGATATCGATCCATAATCATTATTATTATTATTATTATTATTATTATATATTATATATAAAATATATATCCAACATATTTTATTAGCTTTATGGTTTGTGTTTTGATCATATGATTGATAGTTAGACTTTTAAAAGTATAATATAATATAAGAAACATTTATATTCATGTATTGCCACATATTCCTTCTTTCCTTCAAATATTTTAGTATCAGTCTTGTATACATTCTCTTGTTTATTGTAGATTGAACTTGATCTGTCCTCCTAACACTACTAACATAATGACAGCATTGAAACACTCTTGTAATACTTGGGTAGAGTTTCCCTGTACGTGATTGCAGCATCAGGTAGTCTCAGTAGCATTGGATCCACTGGGCACAGGTGTAGTGACAGGTAGTGGTGCATTGATTACAGGTGCATTGGTTGTCTAGTCCTTTTTACACTTACACTTCAAGGCTCAAAGTGTAAATGTTCACTTTTTCTGATGAACTTTTTATAATGGGTAATGTGTTATATGTGTGCAGCCTTAATTGTTGGGTGTGGGTGTGGGTGTAAAGTCTGATTGTATTTTGATGTGCTGTGAGGCGAGAACATTATTATTTGAACCTTCACACTAAGTCATTTGTATGGATGATTGACTTCAGCGTGAGGGAGAAGTCACGGAATATGCTGTGATTATCCCTTTGACATCCACTTGTGTAATACGATGTCAAGCAGTATTCCTGTATGATCTTTCAGTATTTTAGTTTTGATAAGGTAGTTTGGTGATGAGAACAGTTCAGTATTGGAGTGTATGAACGATGGTAAGTCTGTTTTTTAAAGGGAGAATGGAGTTGACTTTATACAAACTATGTAGAGAGAGAAAGTGCATTATTTTCTTTTTTAATATGAAGACATTACCAACGAGAAGTATTTATTTTAGTATATATATATATGCACTGTTAGAATTCTGCATTCAGTATTGTTAATTTATCCGTTGCATGATTTATTTAGAACTATATCAAATAACAAAAACAGTATTTCTATTTCAGTATATGTATACAATTAATCACATATTTTATGAAGAAAAAAATATATATGGATCTTTAAAGGTCATGAAGAAATTTCCTTTACCCATAATGTTAAATAAACTAAATGATTTATATGAATTATAGAACGACAGCAACTTTTACTTTACTTTTGGTTTTTCCAGTACAGGAGTAAGGGACAGAAGGTTGAAGAGATGGGAAACTATTATAGGAAGGCAGATGCAGTTAGAACCTTTTACTTCCCTTAGAACCTGTGTGTGTGTGTGTGTGTGTGTAGGTGGGTGTGTCTGACATTTGAGCTGCTGGCAAAGTGAGGTTAGTGGAGCACTTCTATTAATTTTTTTTTTTCCTCTCCCTCCCTCCTTCTAATGTTCCCAATGTGCCTTTGATTATGACTTGCCTCTACTTCATATTTACTGTTGATGATGTTGATGTTGAGGATGATGTTGATGATGATGATGATGATGATGATGATGTTGTTGATGTTATTGTCATCTTCGTAAGTGGAGGTGAGTGTCCTAATTACTAAGTGGCGTCATTAGTCAACAACCTCAGGACACCAAAAAAAATAAATTACACCTGTATCAGAAACACAAAAACAACTAAAAGTGAGGTCAAATAATACTACCATGACCTTTGCTGCTTATGTTTATTTACAGTGGGAGGAGAAGGTGGTGGTGGTGGTGGTGGTGGAGGCAGCGGGACGTAGTACATACATACATACATACAGACACTAGGGGGGAGAAATGAGACAGTCACAGTTACGTTACCTAGCTTAGTGAGATCCTAGTATGGTGGTGGTGATGGTGGTGGTCTGAGTGGAGTAATTATCATTCATTCCACCTACTCCACCATATATCTTAGTATTGACTTTTGAGTATTAAGGGAAAAATTGTATGTAATCATGATCTAAGTGTTGAAATGTGTATGATGGTTTGGGGTGGTTAGGGAGGTTGAGGGAGAGGTAGGAAATGGGTGGGGTTCTTGTGGTGTGGTATTCTCTCTCTCTCTCTCTCTCTCTCTCTCTCTCTCTCTCTCTCTCTCTCTCTCTCTCTCTCTCTCTCTCTCTCTCTCTCTCTCTCTCTCTCTCTCTCCTCTTAGCACACATCAAAGTAAGGAGGAGGAGGAGAAGGAGGAACACATACTCACAACTCACCCTCCATCCAGACTCACCGTAATTATGAGTCAAATGTTTTAGTTAATTAAATTTTTCTTGTGACATTCGTTTCGTTAGAACACGAAACTCTTACGTTATGCTCACTTAGGGGCGAGAGTGGAGTACAGGACACCTCTCTTGATAGTAGTAGTAGTAGTGGTAGTGGTGGTAGTAGTAGTGGAAGTAGTGAATGAAGGGAGTAGTAGTAGTATTTGCAACATTAGTAAGAGTGATAGTAGTAGTAGTAGTAGTAGTAATCACACCGAACATCTCACTTTTATCACACAAAACAGCACAGTCCACGGTAGAAACACTAAGTCGTACAGGTAACCAGCCAGGTAGATAGATAGGTTAGGTAGCTAGGCAGGTAGAGTAGCAGCACGTTACCCACTCGCCTCTAAGTCATGGCTGAAGTGCACGAGGTCAGGTCAATAATACAATGTTTGGCACACGTGGCGGGGCTAACTCACACTGTCCTGCCCCGCGTCACTACACTGTAAGGACCACTTCAACGGCCTTATTGTACTGTTTGTGTTGGAGTGCGTTAGAGTGCGTTCCTCCTCCTCCTCCTCCTGTGTCAACAACCGAGGTGCCGCCAGTGAGGGCCAACTGACCTCTAACCCGCCACCTGACCCGCGGCGCTCCTTCCCTCTCGTGTGACCACCCGGCAAAGGTCACGACCCCAAGGGCATCCCAACAGTGGCCCTCACGCAGGTCACACTTAGCCCGACCCAGTGACCCCGGCGTGAGCACGGAGGGAAGGAGGTGATGATGGGGCTGGGTTATCCTTTGCCTCTTGTGTGGGCTTGTGTGTGTGTGTGTGTGTGTGTGTGTGTGTGTGTACGCGTGTGTGTGTGTGTACTGTACTGCACCTGCCACGCCACGTACACCTTCCCAGTCCCGTCACCCACGCCTGCACGGGGATCGGGCACCACACAACACAACGCAACACTGTCAGGTTCCCGCGCCGCCGTACACGCACTCAACACGCCCGCCACCGCGGGCGTGGGGCCGGGCTGGGCGGGGTGGGGCCGATGATGGGAGGCGTAGGCGTGTCCTGGGCTCACATGTCCTGGTGGTGTGTCGCCGTGACCGCCTGCAGCGTGGTGGCGTCGTAGCCGTGGTAGGGGTAGGAGGCGGCGGCGGCGGCCATGTGCGGGAACTGGTGCAGGAGTGAGGCGGCGTCAGGCTTGAGGTGCTGCGCCAACATGTCGGGCTTCATCACGTTGTGGCGCGGGGCTGTCATGCCGGCCAGGCTGGGATCGTAGCCCATCTTGGAGGGGTCGTAGCCCATCTTGGAAGGGTCGTAGGCCATCTTGGCGACGTACATGGCCCGCATGTCGTGCCCCGCGTGGTCAAAGGGATGGGCCATGACGGAGCCGTCCCCGTGACCGCCTAGCAGCAGCTCCCTGCAACACAAGGCCATTAGGCAAGGCTCAGGGCAACGGAGGGGGAGGAAACAATTAATTGGCTCACACACACGTGTGTATGTGTATGTATATGTATATATATATATATATATATATATATATATATATATATATATATATATATATATATATATATATACATATATATATATATATATATATATATATATATATATATATATATATGTATATATATATATATATATATATATATATATATATATATATATATATATATATATATATATATATATACTTATACATATATACACGAAACTATGACTCAGCAGTCTAGCATACCACATAGTTTCATAACATTGATGATGATTATTATTATGATGATGATATTGTTGATGATAATAATGATCATAATGATAGTAGTGATATTAGTATTAATAGTAACAATTTTAATAACAATAACAACGATAACAACAGCAGTATGCAACAACATACCATTCGTGTGTGTGTGTGTGTGTGTGTGTGTGTGTGTTGCCCTTGAAGGGATGTCTGTCGTTACTTTGCTTTCACTTATTGAAACACCTAGTCAGTCAGTCAGTCAGTTAGTCAGTCAGTCGATCAATCAATCAATCAGTAAACCGCATTTTGTATCATTTT
The DNA here is from genome assembly GCA_036785275.1 of Cancer borealis. Taxonomy (NCBI): domain Eukaryota; kingdom Metazoa; phylum Arthropoda; class Malacostraca; order Decapoda; family Cancridae; genus Cancer; species Cancer borealis. The sequence goes on from JAXIVD010001099.1 coordinate 96,523, forward strand.
TCTTTCTTTTCTTATTTCTAGCAAACTACCAATTCACTAATATATCTACCTATCTATCCAACAATTTATCTTCCTGCTATGCGCAGTCTCTATCCATCCTGCAGTAACACGCCCTCTATGACTAGGCAGGGAAGGACAGCAGGTGGAGGGGGGCGAGGGGTCGAGTGAGGGGTTGGGGAAGCCAGGGCCAAGCCGGAGTCGTGGCCGCGGGTCGGGAGGCGGGGTCGGGTCGGGTGTCGGCTTGGGTTACCATCGGGGCCGCGCGCTTAACGAGACTCGACGTAAATCTGTGAGTTTAGACTCCAATAACTAATTATGTCGCAGCGCCACATACCTTCCACCTTCCTTGGCTTCGGTAAGGTCATGGGAAATGGCTCTAGTGTATGTATGTGTGGGTGGGTGTGTGGGTGTATGGGTGGGTATGTGGGTGGCTGTATGGGTGGGTGTATGGGTGTATGGGAAGATTCATTATACTTTGTCTCCTTTTACTCGTCCTCCTCCTCGTTCTTTTCGTTGACATTTCATCTTTTTTTTCTCCTCCTCCTCCTCCTCCTTATTGGCTTTTTCCGTCTCTCTCTCTCTCTCTCTCTCTCTCTCTCTCTCTCTCTCTCTCTCTCTCTCTCTCTCTCTCTCTCTCTCTCTCTCTTGGTCCTCCAATATATCCTCCTTCTCCCCTATTTCCCTCCTCCTCCTCCTCCTCCTCCTCCTCCTCCTCTTCTTCTTCTTTCTCCTTCTCGTGTTCTCTTCTTTATTTGCTCTTTCACAAATGCTTTCTTCGTATTGTCTCTTCTCTCAATCAGTCAGTCAGTCACGTTTGTTAATCCTTTGTACTATGTGTGTGTGTGTGTGTGTGTGTGTGTGTGTGTGTGTGTGTGTGTCTCACTGATATGGTACTTCAGTGACTCCTCTCTCGTCGAACAAAGAAAGAAAGAAAAAAAATATTGCTTGGTTTTTTTTCTGAGTTCAAGAAAATCCATCATTCAAGAAAAAAAAACAATAAATTTGGTGGTGGATGAGAAGCGTCTCTTTCCTGTATTATGTTTTCTTGGAGGAGGAGGAGGAGAAGGAGGAGGAGGTGGAGGAGGAAGAGGCGGAGGAGGAGGAAGAGGAGGAGGAGGAGGGCCTACAAAATGATACACAGCGTCACGTTTCATAAGAAGGAAACGAAGTAGAAAAAATAGAAAAAGAAAAATAAGAAGAACGGAAGAAAGACAAGAGGAAAAACAGAACATTTGATGGTTTGTCTTGTTGTCTAAATGAAGAAAAATGACAAAAAGATTAATGATTAGAAGAAAAGAAAAAGAAAAACAAAAGAAAATTAAGAACAAAACAAAGAAGAAGAAGAAGAGAAGGAAATAAGGAAAGATAACTAGCATAATAAAGCTAATAAAGAGGAAGAAAATGAAATGATAATGAAAAAGAGAAAGAGATAAAAAAAAATGAAACAAAAAGAAAATGAAGACAAGAGTAACCTGATCCATGTCTCTCTTTCTCTTTATCTCTGCCTGTGTCTCGGTAACAAGTGTCAGATGTTAATGTGAAAAAGAAAGAAAGAGAGAGAGAGAGAGAGAGAGAGAGAGAGAGAGAGAGAGAGAGAGAGAGAGAGGAGAGAGAGAGAGAGAGAGAGAGAGAGAGAGAGAGATGTAGAAATATTGTACATTTTATTTCATTAGCAATACAGAATGTTGTTAGTCATTATTTTATTACTCTCTCTCTCTCTCTCTCTCTCTCTCTCTCTCTCTCTCTCTCTCTCTCTCTCTCTCTCTCTCGCTCTCTCTCTCTCTCGCGTGATAACATATGTGACCCACCGAAAATGGGAAATACCACCCACCCCCACCCCCACCCTACCCCTTACCCCCCTATCTCCCCTCGGACCCAACCAGCCCAACGAGACAAAAAAAAAAAAAATGGAAGCCCCTTGAACTGCGGCCCCATTACCCTTAACCACCATTACCTCCCCCTTTCTCCCCTTTCCTCCCCCTCCCTTTCCTCCCCTTACCCTCCCCTCCCTTCCTTACCCTTACCTCCCTCCACTCTCTCACTCGGTAGGGGCTAAAGGAGCAGAAAGGTGAGGGGAGATTAATAAGAGAGAGAGAGAGAGAAAGAGAGGAGAGAGAGAGAGAGAGAGAGAGAGAGAAGAGAGAGGAGAGAGAGAAGAGAGAGAGAGAGAGAGAGATGCATTTGCATAACCGACCACACAATAAACACTACCACGTGGCCTGATTATCTCTCTCTCTCTCTCTCTCTCTCTCTCTCTCTCTCACTCTCTCTCTCTCTCCTCTCTCTCTCTCTCTCTCTCTTTCTGATAGTTATATCTTAATTTTCATTCTCCATTACAAAACATCTTTGCCAGACCCTTTTCCACCAAGAGGAGGAGGAGGGAGAGAGGAGGAGGAGGAAGAAGAAGAAGAAGAAGAAGAAGAAGAAGAGGAGGAGTAAATGATGATGAGGGAAGTAGAAGGAAGGTAGAACTGGAGAAACAGAGAATAGAACCGTAGGAGGAGGAGGAATTATCTAACTTTCCTTCCCTCTCACATTCTTTCACAAATCTCTTGCATTATTTCTATAGTCTTTTTTTTCCTTCTATTTCCTGTTTCCCTTTTTTTTTCCCGTCATCCCACTTCTCCATTCTTCCTTATTCCTTCTGTTTTTCCTTTCCTACCCTCGTTTCCCCTTTCCCTTCTCACTTCCTTCTTGCCTTCCCTTTTTTCCCCTATTCCCCCCCCCCCAACACCCCAGGCAGCAGTGACATCCACGCCCCATCTGACCTAATAAATGACCTTCCCTCACCCTCCCCCTCCCCCCCTGACTGGCGCCTCTCCCCTCTCTCCTCCCCTCCGCCTCTTTCCCCCCTCACCGCCTAAAGTCACCACTGAAGGAAGGAAGAAAGGAAGGAAGGTAGAGAGAAATAATGGGAAGGAGGAATAGAGAAATAAGAGGAGAAATGGAGTTAGAGAGAGGAAAGAGAGAAAGAGAGAGAAGCAATGTCTGATATGAAGAACCTCCTCCTCTTCCTCCTCCTCCTCCTCCTCCTCCTCCCTCCTCCTCCTCCTCCACAGGGCGCCACTAACGTTCCGGGCCACTAGTCCTCAGCCGCGACAGGTCATAGCGGCGACAACATGACCCCCGCCCCCCCCTTGACCTCTCCATCCCCTGACCACCCTCCAAACACCCCCAGGCAGGTGCACGCCCCTCCACCCACCCCTTCCTACCCCCCTTTTCTCTCCCCTCACTCTGCCACCTGCTGCTGTGACCTCCTCGTTTTATTTCTTCTATATTTTCTGTAAGTGTTTTTTTTTCTGTTTTGTTTTGTTAATTGGTTTTGTTAATTTATTACATGTGTTTTTCTTCTTATTCGTGTGTTGTGTGTGTGTGTGTGTGTGTGTGTGTGTGTGTGTGTGTGTGTGTGTGTGTGTGTGTGTGTGTGTGTGTTTGCTTGTGTGTGCGTGCGAGAGAAACAAAGAGACAAAACAGATACACACACAAACAAAAACAGACATATAAATACAAACAAACAAACACACACACACACACACACACACACACACACACACACACACACACACACACACACACAGAGAGGGAAAAAAAACAGGAAGAAAAGGACACCAACTCAATATTCTTAAGAACCCATTCCCCTCGTCTGGTTTCCCCTTCACCCCGGGGCTGGGGACACCTGCTAAGACGCCCCACGGAGGAGGAGGAGACGGAGGTGGGCGGGGTGAGGAGGAGGAGGAGGCGTTGGGGGTGAGGGGAAGGATAGGTGGGCGTGGGTGAAGAGGGGGGGCTGTTGTGGCTTCCTGTGCGGGACTTGAAAGGATCATGAGCGGCCACTGCCTTCAGGGGGCGTCCTTGGGTGAGGGGAAAGGAGGGGAAGTGAGGGAAAAGTAGGGGAAGTGAGGGGAAGGGGATGGGGAGGGTTCGGTAAAGGATAAAACATAAGAGAGATGGAGGGGAAAGAAGGGGAGGAAAGAGGGGAAGGGAGATATAGGTGTATAGGGAAGAGTGAGCGGAAGGGAGAAGAGGTAAGGGGAAAGAGGGAAGGGGAAAGAAAGGGAAAAATGTCATGCCTTTGTGAGCATTGCCGTCATGGGAATGTACCGAAGGAAAGAAGGGAGGGAAAGGGAGAGAAGGGAGGGGAAGGGAGTGAGGGGAGGAAGAGGGAAAGAAAGGGAGGGAGGGAGAGGGAAGAGGGGAAAGGAAGGGAGTGAGGGGAGGGGATGAAAATGGAGTGGATAAGAGAAAGCAAGGGGAAAGAGGGGAGGGTAAGGAATGAGGGAGAGAAAAGGGTAGAGGGAAAGGAAAGGACATGGAGGAATGGAGGGAGGGGAGGAGGGAGGTAAGGGGAGGTGAGGGGGGGAGGGGTGACATAGGGGGAGCTAGTGATGATTTATCAGAAAAGTTACCTAACCCAGATCGCGTTACTCCCTACCATAACACATGTCACAACCCCTCACCCCCTCCCCCTTACCCCCACCCTTCCCTCCCTTCCTCCACCCATACCTCCCTCCATTTCTCCATACTTTCCTCCACCCCTCCACTCTTCCCTCCACTCCTCCATACTTCCTTCCATCCC
>JAXIVD010001100.1:0-62500 GCA_036785275.1 Cancer borealis
ATATTCGCTCACTTCATAGTTTATAAAAGCTTGATGCATAATGATAACCTTGTTTAAATTAATTCTAAAGTTTTTTTACTCATTTAATTTGTTTATTTATTTAGCTCTTTTTTCCTAAATTTGTATGTGGAGTCAGTTTTTTTTTTTTTTTTTTTATTGTGAGATTGGAAATTTTCTTCTTATTCTTCGTTATAGTTATCATTATCATACTACTACTACTACTACTACTACTACTACTACTACTACTACTACTACTACTACTACTACTACTACTACTTTAAATAAATAAATAAATAAATAAATAAAACCGTGCACGCTATATAATGTTGCAAAGAAAACGAAACTGGTGCATTATAGGTACACATGTACTTACCGAACACACACACACACACACACACACACACACACACACACACACACACACACACACACACACACACACACACACACACACACACACACACACACGGATAGTAAACAGACAGACAAGAGGCGTATGAGTGTACCTACATATACGTTACAATTCTCTCTCTCTCTCTCTCTCTCTCTCTCTCTCTCTCTCTCTCTCTCTCTCTCTCTCTCTCTTCTAGTTATATACATGTGGTGTTTCAGTGTAATATTTATTATATGGTTGTGTTTTAATTATTATGAAATAGAATTATTGTTATTGTTATTATTATACTTATTATTATTATTGTTATTATTGTTTATCTTATGTTGCTATTGTTGTTGTTGTTACTATTACTACTACTTCTAATACTAATATTGTTGTGTGTGTGTGTGTGTGTGTGTGTGTGTGTGTGTGTGTGTGTGTGTGTGTGTGTGTGTGTGTGTGTGTGTGTGTGCGTTTGTGTGTTCTATCTCACTGCGGCAAAATCTGTGCGTCTGTTAAGGCTTCTTTGGCGCCTCGGAACAGACAGAGAGAGAGAGAGAGAGAGAGAGAGAGAGAGAGAGAGAGAGAGAGAGAGAGAGAGAGAGAGAGAGAGAGAGAGAGAGAGAGAGAGAGGTTGTGCTTCTTGTAACTTAAAGAGGAAAGTCAGGAAAATAGAGGAAAAAGGAAAGAAGGCAGGAGGGAATGCTAGGTTGCAAGGGAAATAGAGCAAGAGAATTACTTTGGGTCTTAGAGAGAGAGAGAGAGAGAGAGAGAGAGAGAGAGAGAGAGAGAGAGAGAGAGAGAGAGAGAGAGAGAGAGAGAGAGAGAGAGTAATATATTTTTTGTCTGCGAAACTGTCACCCTTTGAAGAGATAAATATATATATATATATATATATATATATATATATATATATATATATATATATATATATATATATATATATAAAAGTATACAAGATTGTTTTCTAAAATGTTAGCAGCATTAACAGCAGTAGTATATATAATATATATATATATATATATATATATATATATATATATATATATATATATATACATATATATATATATATATATATATATATATATATATATATATATATATATATATAGGAGTAGTATATATATATTATGTTGCGCACCGTTGTCTTCTTTTGTTATATTTGTGACGTGAGATTGAAAAAAAAAAAAAAAAAACATGAATGCGTACCATGCGTGTTGATTAATAAGAGAAAAATAATGTTATGTCGAGTTTATTTTGAAAGAAGGCTTTAGATATGTCATGTTATTAGTTATAGTATTGTTATTAGGATTATTATATTGATCACACACACACACACACACACACACACACACACACACACACACACACACACACACACACACACACACACACACACACACACACACACTCAATGTTGCAAATACACTCCGGCGTTCATTACTTATACATATGTGCAAAGAGGAAGCAGTAGAAGGTAGAAGAGCGGGAGAAACATTTAGGTCGAGGAAGGAAGAGGAGGAAGAAGAAGAGGAAGAGAAGGAGGAGGAGGAGGAGGAGGAGGAGGAGGAGGAGGAGGAGGAGGAGGAGGAGGAGGACAAAAGAGGGAAGCAGAACAGCGGAACAAAGAAATTTCTGTTCTCCCACAAAGCAAACAGTGTATGTGGAGGTTTGACTTCGATAACTTTATTTGTTTTATATTTCGTTTTATATTATTTTCAATGCAGAGGCTGGTTAGAGAGAGAGAGAAAGAGAGAGAGAGAGAGAGAGAGAGAGAGAGAGAGAGAGAGAGAGAGAGAGAGAGAGAGAGAGAGAGAGAGAGAGAGAGAGAGAGAGAGAGAGAGAGAGAGAGAGAGAGAGAGAGAGAGAGAGAGAGAGAGAGTGTATGTGTGTGTGTGTGTGTGTGTGTGTGTGTGTGTGTGTGTGTGTGTGTGTGTGTGTGTGTGTTTAGTTTTTAAGAGTTTCAAGCAGCAAAGTGTAGTCATTATTTTTTCTCTCCTCTCTCTTTCTCTCTTACTCTTAAAATGTAAACAAAAACAAAAAAAGGGGGGGGGAGGGGGTCACTGGTCAAGGAATAACAAAATACGTTAAAAAAAAATCCCGCTTAACGCCAGACCCTGTAAAGAGGACAGTAGGAGAAATAGAAACAAGGGTTGGAGGTCCAGTTAACATTAGAGATGTGTTGACGCTCCTCTTTTGAAAGAGTTCAAGTCATAAGCAGGAGGAAAAACGGACAAAGGAGGAGAGTTTCAGAGTTTACCAGTGTAAGGAATGAAAGAGTGAAGATACTTAACTCTTAACTCATACACTAACACTTCTTTCTTCTCTTCTTCTCTTCCCCAGACAGGTATCCTTGTGGAGGTAGTGGAGGTGATGAAACAGACGCCGCCGCCCACCTTATCCAACATGGTCGTGGACTGTACACCTTCAGACAACATGGTAAGTATAAAGGTGACTCAAATATTGACCTTTTTTTGTCCCTCCATAGTTTTATAGCCCGTCATAAAGCTTGCCTTGCCTTGCTATAACGGTCCCCCCCATGTTTGTGTTGTTGCTGTACACACACTACTTACTTATTATTAGCTTCGTGGGTATATAATAGGATGTGTTTTATTAGTGTGTTTTGTCATACTAGAAGGCTAAAGTATGTTTTTTTTTCATTCTTTTGACTATAATTCATTTTTTTCTTTGACACACACACACCCACCCAGCCACCCTTCTTCACCCTTTTTTTCACCACACATCACCACTCTTTCTTCCTTCAGACCATCACTTGTGACTGCGACGCCACTCTGTACCTGCGCATCATCACCACCCGGACACAGGGGGACAAGACCACGGAGAGCGAGTACGCCTGCGCCGTCACCCCCTTGCTAGGCAGACTCAACATCGCCACGGTCACGGCAGAGCTGCTGGCCGTGGCTAAGTTTGATGGATGGCCCGAGGTGATATACTCTATAAAAAACACGTAGAAATAAGGTTCAGGGAATATATATACACCTCAGGGAAGTATATACAAGGATTTAGGAAATGTTTGAGGTATCCATTTTCTTCCCTATTTTTTGGATGATCCGAGGTGATATACATTATAAAAAAACATGCAAATAAGGTTCAGGGAATAGATATACCTCAGGGAAGTATACAAGGATATGAGGAATGTTTGAGATATATTCGTTTTCGTCCTTTTTTCGTGTATTTTAAGTGGAAATGCATACCTCACACACTTTTTTCTATCTTATTTATGTTAATACTCTAATGACACTATGGGACACGCACTCCTCACATCCCAATTTTTTTTTTTAATTATAACTGACACCAATACAAACTCTGAATGGGACAGGGTCGAATTATATACAGTACTAATCAAAAGTATTGGACCCCCCAGGCTGGGAGTCCAATACTTATGGCGAAAAAAGCATGATCCTCTTGAGAGTGAACCATTTTAGTCAAAAGTATCGGTCCCTGTCATGACCACATCCCTCAGCTTCGCGCCACTACCTCACACCACCTCAGCGCGACTCTGTCCACTTCTTGGTGCATTATTGCTCACTAACATCTTGTTAGAAGGAATATTCATCTGATATTATTGCACAGACCGTGGGTCTCAAGAAAAGAGGTCATTTAGCTAGAGAAATAACTGAGCAGTCCAGAGAGTGTCTGTCAGGACTGTATCACACCGTCTGCTACAGCTTGGTTACCGCAGTAACAAGCCCACAAAAAAAACTTTATTAAGCAAGCTTTTGAAGAACTGTCGAGTGAAATTCGCCACAAATTCAAGACTTGGACCAAGGAGCAATGGATGTATGTGTTGTGGAGTGATGAAGCCGCATTCACAGTCACATGTAACAGAGGAGGTAGAGTGTATCGCCGTAAAGGTAGCGATCCGCTTGACCCACGTTAAGTCGAACACATAAGGCGTTTACATGTAGTGTCAAGTCGACTTGATAAAAAAAAAGTTTTGGCAAGTTTTGGCAAATCCACCCAAGACACGAATTTCTGCGTTTCTGCGTTGGCCTTGGTTAATTAGTTCTGTTACCAAAAGACTTTTGGCTAAAATGGTTCACTCTCAAGAGTATCATGCTTTTTTCGCCATTAGTATTGAACCCCCAACCCACCTTCCTTTGGTCTGAGGGACACCATGAAAGGTTACATTATGATGCACATAGTATTGGTATTCTTCATATTATTTTTAATCATACAGTTGCAGGTGTATCAGATGACAGTGTTAATATCATGACACTATCTGTTATCTATGCTAACTACTTCAACATTATTTTGTGTCAACTTATCTTTTTTTTTTTTTTTTTTTTTTTTAGCCGATGAGAAGTCACAAAACAATGTTGAAGTATGTGTTTGATTTAATGTGTTTTATAAGTTCCAACATACATACGAACACACGTCTTTATTGGTATTAGGGATAGTCTAAATTTAAACCAACTTATCTAACACTATAAACACATGTATGTATATCACAAATAATACTTAACTGAGTCAACCCAAGTACTCAGGTGTTTAATCACTTTGCAAATCACACCTCACCTGTACCTGCCTTCACACCTTCAATTAAACACATTAAAAAATCAATTGATCCCCATGTTCAATAATTTATTACAGATTTTATATCATAGATTATAAAGTAGAATTTTAATTCTTGGTTGTGACGCCACCCTACCATCCTGTTTTCCCTCACCGCCTCCCTGTATCTCTCCACGGCTCTGAGGGGGGCGGTAACCCACACTTTGTAAACCCACGATGTAGCACAAACACACATAACGTACAATAAGTATTACCTTTAGTATTATGTTAATGCAACGGTTCAATATTTCCCATTTAATTGCTAGATTTTTCCCTACTATGTTGAGAGCTTTTTATGTTATTTTTTCTTCTATGTTTCTACCGTGTTCAAACCATCCAGACTAATATTAATGATTGTCACTCAGTGGAACAGTTCAATGACCAAAAGCTTTCCCTCTCAAAATTGATTTACTTTTTTTTTTAGTTATTTTTTGTTCTCCTATATGAAAACTATAAGTGCATGCCATTCTGACTGGGCGTCCCTCGTTTCAGAATGTGGAGGTAAGTGTGAAGAGTGTGGTTAAGGCCGGGCTGTGACGTGCTGGTTAGTGTTGTGGACAGGTGATGCTTGGGAACACACACCCTCAGCTCCTGTCTGTTGCTGGGGGGGGGGGAGGGGGGGTATTATCCACAAGTAAAGATCATGATTGTGGTGATGGTGATCATGTTAATAATGTTATCTGGATATTTGTTAGAACTTCATTGAACAGCGTAAGCCTGATCAAGGTAGTGTAGAGCCTTGTGTAAGCCTGGGTGTTTGTTCTTCACCTGTGATGAACAAAATGTGTCATGACTTAACTGACTTAAATAATTGTAGCAGCAGCAGCAGCAGCAGGGCAGGATTTGGGTACCCATGCACTCACCTGGCTATATCAGGTTCTACAAAAAACATTAAACCTGTAGCTTGGAACACCTTGTAGAACATGAACTGTTTTGTATAGAACAACCTTCCCAACCCATAGTGATATTTTTATTTAGATTATTTGTATTGAATTTGTTAATGCTTCGAGTCTGTCATTATTTTTTCCCTTGGCGTGAGGTGAGTGTTATGTTTTAACAAGCTAATACTTACACCACCTCATACTGTGACTTGAGTCTTGCTTTGAACCCTGATACACTAGAGTACTGTACTTCCCATTCCCTTGTATGTAGATGGTGGTTGGAGTATGGATTACAACTCTGTTCTCACCTTTATTCCCTCAAACTGTATCAGGAAGGTCGCTACAACAGAGGAATATATACCTTCTTCTGTTGATACATCTTATTTTACCCAAACATGCTTAGTTCTCTCTCTCATCCATTCATTATTCCATTCACTCTTCTACTCTTACTCTTCAACGTCATCAGTTTTAATCTGTCAACTCTTAGGGTGTGTCAGAACAAGGAGAGTTTATATTCTTACTTAAATGAGTCCATATAAACAATTTTAAGAATATAACATTAAAAAAGTGTTCATTTTCAGTACTATCACACTTGAAGCTTTGTGACATCTTGAGTGCAAACAATGAGGAGCCACCTAGAGTAGTGTGACTTTATAATCAGTGTGTTTCCTTGACAGGTTTCCCTCACCTTGGAGGGAATACGAAACAATGCGACGGGCCGTGACGAGCAGCAGATGTTGGACGTCATCAACGAAGTCATCACGTCATCGCTGCGGAACTCCGTCCTCGACATCAACTTCACCCCCAACCAGACATTTCCAAGATTCCGACGAGCCCGACAGGTTCCCGATCCCATCATGCCTGTTGGCTACGACTCTATGGTACGTGAGAGGCAGACTCACCCACCCTCAGTTGCTCGTAAGATCCCCAAAGCAAACTTTATCCCACTTCATAATGAGAAAATTGAGCCGGCCGGAGAATCCTTCACGGCTCTCACCTTCTCCAGCCTCACCTCAAGTGAAGAACAACTCATTGCAAGGAACCTAGACAAGTATCCTTCCCTTGATAATGCAGACACTGATCCAGGAGAAATAGAGGAAATTTGCAAGACTTGGCAAGAAAACTATGTGCCAGCCACTGACATTCCTCCTCCGGCTGAAACTGTAATAGCAAAGCCTCCACCACCACCACCACCCACGGCTATCAACTCTGACCACCAGCAGGACAATGAAGCAGCAACTCAAAACTTTATCTTGATGGTATCAAGCAGATCAAAGCTCATTGATGAACCCAGAAACTCCTTCCCCATACTTGATGATGAGGAGGTGAACGGGGAGGATGCAGAACTCACCCACATCCTGCCACAAGGGAGGCCAAGAGACGAGCCTTGTCTCAGGAAGGAAACAGGCAGTCCATTGCTTCTGGCAACACCAAGACTGGACAGCTTGGAGGAGGCAGACGACGATGATTTCGAAGATGCAAAACAACGATTTGATAGGCTGGATATCCTTGACAAACCCCAGGTTAGCGGCACGGCCGGGCTGGGACCACTCCATAAGGGACCATTCGTAAGTGAAGCATGTTGTGTGGGAGTGAAGGTTGGTGTTGCCGCCCAAGTTCCTCAGCTTGACCTTAGACTTGAGACTGCAGCTGTTGGTGGCAGTGTGGCTTGTGACCTTCCTGAGTATGACCAGGAGTCCTCCACCCAACCCCCCTTACCACCCCCGCTCCATAACCAGCCATCCACCGCCACTACCCTGTGTCCTGAGTCTGGTGTGGATGACGTGTCCAGTGGAGCAGAGGAGCCATCCAGCCCTTCCCCCCTGTACTCCCTCTCCCCTCAGCCCCTGATACCTGCTGCTTGTGGTGTGTTCCACTTGGTAGATGATAGCAATAACGCGGGAGGTGTAGAGGCAAGGGAACAGGTTATAGTATCACAGGATGAGAAGGGTAGCTGGCCATTACCTCAGCCTAGTGGTGTAGCAGCATGTACAGTGCTTGGCAAGGGTAGTGTTCTTGATAGGAACGACTCAGAGCAGAATGTTTCAGAGGATCAACATCAACATCAACATCAACAGGATCAAGATGTAGACTCACCCGCGGCAGATAAAGGAATAATTCTTCCTTTAGGTATCACTATCAGGAATCCGCACATACAAGATGACCTTCTCAGCCCAGATAACAGTGATGGTGAAAGTATAGATGACAGAAACTCATCACACGACTCACACACTGATTGCAATACTGTTTCAGAGGAGCAAAGTCATGGGAAGGAGAGTGAAGAAGAGAATGAAGAGGAAAGTGAAGAGGAGAGTAAAGTAGGTGCATTGACAAAAGAACAAGAATCGAAATCTAATAAAGTATCTCTGAATGAATTTACCGACAACTTGTTTAGACGCATTGAAGTAGAAGACTCAGAACTGTCCATCCCTGAGGAGTACTTGGAGGAGCCGCCTTGGGAGACAACGGATGTGTACGAGCCAGACAGTCCACCCGTCTCACCACCAAGCTCAGGCAGGGAAGGAAGCAGTGATAGGAGTGTGGAGATGGAGGCACCACACTCACCACCACACTCACCACACACACCACCACACACACCACACACACCACACACACCGCCATCCATTGAGACACTGACTGATGATGAAGAACAAGGAATAGAAACTCAAGAGTGTGACAATACAGATTACATCATTTGTTCAGAAGAAAATGATAACTTTAATGAAAACTACTTCCATGAACAGAACACAAGTTTCCATCAAACCCCAGAGAGTGAATTATCAGACAGAGAGGAAGAAGATAGTCACACAAAAGAAGAGGAAGTAGAAGAATTTAAAGAAGACTGCAATGATAGACACACTGAAGGAACAAGAGTAAATAATGTATCCGTGACGCTTGGCAGTACAGACTCCCATTCCGTCACCTTAGATGTAAATGGTAATGGCGTTGAAAGTGACGTAGAGGCTGATGAATATGATGATGTGTCCGCTGATGAGAAAGAGACGGATGAAGATGATTCTACAGACAGCACGGATACAGAACTTGAAGATAGGTTAGCTAGGAATGAGGTCAGACTTGAAGAACTTTTGATGAACATTGATGCAGAACTTAATGATGATGACAGTGATGATGACGATGATGATGATGATGATGATGATGAAGATAATATGACCACAACAATACATGAGAATTATTTTGCCATTACTGAGGAAGATATTAATAATTCCAATACTGAAATAAAACCTATTGATATACCTCATACTGAGACTAATGAAACTACTGATATGCACAGTACCACAACACAACGCAAAGATAATGAGACCAACACCGAAACTGATGAAGATATTAACACAAACAGTAATATGATAAAACCTGAAGACAATATAAGCATTACAGAGATGGAAGGTGATCAAAATAACAGTCTGGGTATTACCGAGACTAAAATTCATAATAATACAGTTGATACTAAAATAAATTATGATGAAGACGAAAAATTACTCAACAATGAAATGGAAACTGATAAGAATAGCAATAGAGTTATTACCGAAGAACTTAATAAAGATAACATAGACAGTATTAAGACAGAGATTCATGATAAGGATATGGTCAGTGCAGAAACACTAGCTGATGAAGATATGAATGAAGTCAGCACTGAAGTAAAGGCTGACAATGATGTAGTCAGCACTGAAGTAATGGCTGACAATGATATAGTCAGCACTGAAGTAAAGGCTGACAATGATGAAGTCAGCACTGAAGTAAAGGCTGACAATGATGTAGTCAGCACTGAAGTAAAGGCTGACAATGATGTAGTCAGCACTGAAGTAATGGCTGACAATGATATAGTCAGCACTGAAGTAAAGGCTGACAATGATGAAGTCAGCACTGAAGTAAAGGCTGACAATGGTGTAGTCAGCACTGAAGTAAAGGCTGACAATGGTGTAGTCAGCACTGAAGTAAAGGCTGGCAATGGTTTAGTCAGCACTGAAGTAAAGGCTGACAATGATGTAGTCAGCACTGAAGTAAAGGCTGACAATGATGTAGTCAGCACTGAAGTAAAGGCTGGCAATGGTTTAGTCAGCACTGAAGTAAAGGCTGACAATGATGTAGTCAGCACTGAAGTAAAGGCTGGCAATGGTGTAGTCAGCACTGAAGTAAAGGCTGGCAATGGTGTAGTCAGCACTGAAGTAAAGGCTGACAATGATGTAGTCAGCACTGAAGTAAAGGCTGACAATGATGTAGTCAGCACTGAAGTAAAGGCTGACAATGATGTAGTCAGCACTGAAGTAAAGGCTGACAATGATGTAGTCAGCACTGAAGTAAAGGCTGACAATGATGAAGTCAGCACTGAAGTAAAGGCTGACAATGATGAAGTCAGCACTGAAGTAAAGGCTGACAATGATGAAGTCAGCACTGAAGTAAAGGCTGACAATGATGTAGTCAGCACTGAAGTAAAGGCTGACAATGATGTAGTCAGCACTGAAGTAAAGGCTGACAATGATGTAGTCAGCACTGAAGTAAAGGCTGACAATGATGAAGTCAGCACTGAAGTAAAGGCTGACAATGATGTAGTCAGCACTGAAGTAAAGGCTGACAATGATGTAGTCAGCACTGAAGTAAAGGCTGACAATGGTGTAGTCAGCACTGAAGTAAAGGCTGACAATGATGTAGTCAGCACTGAAGTAAAGGCTGACAATGATGTAGTCAGCACTGAAGTAAAGGCTGACAATGATATAGTCAGCACTGAAGTAAAGGCTGACAATGATGTAGTCAGCACTGAAGTAAAGGCTGACAATGATGTAGTCAGCACTGAAGTAAAGGCTGACAATGATGAAGTCAGCACTGAAGTAAAGGCTGACAATGATGTAGTCAGCACTGAAGTAAAGGCTGACAATGGTGTAGTCAGCACTGAAGTAAAGGCTGACAATGATGAAGTCAGCACTGAAGTAAAGGCTGACAATGATGTAGTCAGCACTGAAGTAAAGGCTGACAATGATGTAGTCAGCACTGAAGTAGAGGCTGACAATGGTGTAGTCAGCACTGAAGTAAAGGCTGACAATGGTGTAGTCAGCACTGAAGTAAAGGCTGACAATGGTGTAGTCAGCACTGAAGTAAAGGCTGACAATGATGTAGTCAGCACTGAAGTAAAGGCTGACAATGATGTAGTCAGCACTGAAGTAAAGGCTGACAATGATGTAGTCAGCACTGAAGTAGAGGCTGACAATGGTGTAGTCAGCACTGAAGTAAAGGCTGACAATGGTGTAGTCAGCACTGAAGTAAAGGCTGACAATGGTGTAGTCAGCACTGAAGTAAAGGCTGACAATGATGTAGTCAGCACTGAAGTAAAGGCTGACAATGATGTAGTCAGCACTGAAGTAAAGGCTGACAATGATGAAGTCAGCACTGAAGTAAAGGCTGACAATGATGTAGTCAGCACTGAAGTAAAGGCTGACAATGATGTAGTCAGCACTGAAGTAAAGGCTGACAATGATGTAGTCAGCACTGAAGTAAAGGCTGACAATGGTGTAGTCAGCACTGAAGTAAAGGCTGACAATGATGTAGTCAGCACTGAAGTAATGGCTGACAATGATGTAGTCAGCACTGAAGTAAAGGCTGACAATGATATAGTCAGCACTGAAGTAGAGGCTGACAATGGTGTAGTCAGCACTGAAGTAAAGGCTGACAGTGGTTTAGTCAGCACTGAAGTAAAGGCTGACAATGATGTAGTCAGCACTGAAGTAAAGGCTGACAATGGTGTAGTCAGCACTGAAGTAAAGGCTGACAATGATGTAGTCAGCACTGAAGTAAAGGCTGACAATGGTGTAGGCAGCACTGAAGTAAAGGCTGACAATGATGTAGTCAGCACTGAAGTAAAGGCTGACAATGGTGTAGTCAGCACTGAAGTACAATGCAACAAAGACAATAGTTACATAGTCAGCACAGAGACGGACGTTCCTAATAAAAAGACAGGTTTAGTAAGCATTGAATTTGATCAAGACACAAAATTAATCAACATAGAATTTGACAAAGACATTCAACTTGATAAAGACAACAATGAGGTAGAAATACAAGACAAAAACACTGATAGGCCTACCAAAAAGACAGAAGTAATAGGTAAAAATAGGCTTAGTAATGAAATAGGACTTAACAAAGGTAGAATCAACACCGTAACTGACCTTGACAAAGTGATTAATTTAGTGGCACGCGTTGAAGATACAAAGAGTAGTCATGAGGTGGACATTCCCTATCAAAACAATAGTAAAATCAACCCTAACACTGAGCAGGAGAGAAACAGAGTCACCAATCAGACTGACCTTGCTGAAGAATCACATATAACCACTGAATTTAATGAAGACAATGGTAGAATCAGCCATGAGGTGGAATTCCCTTGTAGAAATAGCAATGGAATCCACACTAAGAAAGAACTTAACGGAAAGGAAAGCAACAATTATAAACACAGGAATGGAATTAACACAGAAACGGAAACAGATGAAGAGAATCAAATCAGCACTCATACAGACTTTCCAGATGACGGAAGCAGTAATTGTAGTGCTGAAGACAATCAAATCAGCACTCATACTGACTTTCCAGATGAAGAAAGTCGTATACGCAGTGCTGAAAACCAACACTCGCCACCGGAACACTCGGAAGACTACGATGAATTTGACATAAAACACCGAGGGATACGAAGACAGAACCTCCAAGTGTCCTTCCTGCTATCAGACTCAGGGGAGGACACGGCTGTCAGCGTCTCCTCCTTAGAATCACTCAACACACAACTCCAGGGAACGGAACTCAACAATTACTACATGTTAAAAAGTCCTTCCTTCTCCTGGGAAGACTCAACGACTGATGCCAACACTGATGATGAATACCTTGACCCTCACTTACTCACCAAGGATCCATTTTCACCTGAGGAAGAGGATTTTAGGTACACATTATCCGGGGAGGAGCATGGATACAGTAGCCACGGATCATACAGCGCTTATGACTCCACTACAGACTCGGAGGTGGAAGGGATTACAGGCAGGCTCCGTAAGGTGAGAGCAGGGAGGATGAGGTCAAAGCAGAGGAGGAAGAGTGACATCTCGCTGATTTGTGATGCCGAGGTGATCAAGGAGGCTGAGGATGACTCCCGGCAGTGTCAAGTCACGCCAACACCACTGCAAGACAATGATGTAGAGTCTAGTCAAGAGATAGAAGGTCCAGAAGATGTAGAAATAGTAACTCAGTACAAGGTTGTTAATACTAATCACCAACACAACCTACAACTCTCTAGTCAGGAAAAAGAAGACATTTCACCTACAACTACCATGGGAAACTCTAGTCATGAGAACACACAACAAGACACAGGAATGAGTATTGAAAAGGAGCAAGGCGAGGCTATTAAGAAGGAACACGATGACTCTGGAAGAATGAAGAAACCTACAGGAGTCACAGGAGGAGGAGGAGGAGGAGGAGAAACACAGCTAACCACAGCACACCAGAATGTCGCTCCCTTAACCCTTACTGACAACACTGGTGCACTAACACAGCCACAGCTCAAACCTCACACAGGGAAACGGGTTAGTGGAGGTGCAGCTGTTGTGGCCTACCAACCCCATGTCCCAGGCCCAGCCCAGTGGACCAGACACCTGCCTTCCTACCCTGTGTATGGCCCTTATTCCGTGGTAAGACCCACACATTTTTGCCTTGGTGGATCCTCTTCTGCTGGGGTTTTGCAGTACTACTCCACTAATACCGTGACTCCATCTCTCCTCCTCTTGGGCTGATGTGGGCTTGTGGGCATCTTGTGGGCATCTCCTCCGTGTCAGTGTTGTGGTGTGGGCTGAGCATCTCGCTGCAACCCATTGTTACTTGTGGAAACATTATTATATTTGGTCTTCTCATGTTTTCAAGCCGTCACTCTTCCTTTGCTAGTTGTTAAGGAGGTGACATTGTCCTACACTCTGGCCGGGTGTTGTGTTGTGTTGTGGGGATCACGGAGACATTACTATATTTGGTCTTACTCTTATTTTTCGGTCATTTTACTTACTTTTCCTGGCTAGTTAAGAGGTATCTGTTTTGTCATTCTTTTCAAGTGTCTATGAAGTGTTAAAGAACAAAGTGTTGGGTCCATTGGAATAACAGTTTGAATTCAGTCATCAGTTTCAAAAGAAGTTAATTTATGCATCATTCATTTTTATTCATAATTTTGGTACTTCTAGTCTTATGTAGTGAAAAATTATCTTTACGCTTGACCATTAAATCTGTTGTTATATGTTATGATTCATGAAGCTTCAAAGGCTTTCCTACAACACTTGGCTTCCTTTCAACACTTTGTTCTTTCATGGGATCATCAGCTTAGGTTGACACATACAAGGTAAATCTTTTTGAAATAACCCCACTACTGTACAATTTTCCTTGAGGGTTCCACTGTGGTGTGTGTTGGTGTTTATTGGATAATAATAATAATAATAATAATAATGTTTAGCTTATCTGTGGGGTCATGTATGTGTCCTTTGTCCTCTGACCTGACCTGACCTCGTGTCCACTGCATGTTTGGTCAGCTCTACTAATGTGCATGATAGAAACCAACTCTGTTCAAAGATATTTCCCTTCTTGTGGAAACTCAGAACATATATTATCAATGTTTCGTATCTTCTCAGTAGAGCTAACCAAATACAGTGATTCCTGTCTCCACTACAATAACAGGAAGATGCATTGTACATATACTCGCTAGTTTATGTTTTGGTTGAGGTATATTATTGATATGATTGTGCTATACTATACATATTTGTGTACATGAATATATATATATATAAGTTTTCCAGCAACACTTGTCATGATATATAACATTTCTGAACTGACTTTTGTATGACCTGCTTATGGAGTTGTGCTTTGCTTTCTATGTTGCAATATATAATCATGTGATATATATTCTTTTCCACACAGATAAAGGAAGTGTAAAAATTATATGAAACAGATTGCACAAGGGATATCAATTTCAGGTTAAATTTGATGTCCCTCTGTTGAAATTACATAAGTTATAAGTGTGAGGGAAGGGTATTCTAAGATGACATTCCCCAAACATTATTATTACACTTTAAAAGGTTAAATAAACACTACAGACTCTCATCACATGCTTCTAATACTAACTCTTAAATGCAAACACAAATTTAAACAATCATACATAAGTACTCAACATTATTCCACATTTTCAGAGACTTTTATCATTATGTGGAAGATTGAATTGGTTGTAATCTACCCTAAAGTCATTAATATATTGTAGATTTGATATGATTAATTACGTGTTGATCTTTCATTTGTTTTGTTTAGTTTATGTTATATTTTTACACCCACTAAGACGAGTGAGAGAAGGGAGTGTGCTGGTGTGTGAGGGAGTGTGTATTATTTTTGTTTAGTATAAGTAAGATTGGCTTCTCTTTCTCTTATTAATTAATGACTCATCTTGTCTGTCCGTCTGTCTATCTGTCTGTCTGTCCCAAATCATTGCTGTGTGCTGAGCCTGTTAATTAATAGTTTTATTTTATTTATATTTCTTCTTCGCTCTTTCTTTTTTTTCTCCCCACTTTGTTCTGTCCTGTTTAATTTGTTTTTTATTTAAAGATTTGTTTATTGAAAGTTTTAATATTTAATTCAGATGGTTCAGTTTCTGTTTGGTTATCAGTATTTACAAACTTTAATTTCACTTTCGTTCAGTTAATCAAGTTCCATTAACAGATAAAAAAAAAAGAATAATTAAGTCCCCATTAATACCTTTCCACATCTAATAAATTGTGTTATTATTTATATTCACAAACTATCATTTCACTTACACTTAATCTAATCACGTAACATTAACAGATAAAAAAATAAATAAAAAGTATAAGTCTTCACCCCTTTCCACACGTAGTATTTCTGTGCGCACCACTTCCATCCCCTTAACACACAACCTCTTTACAGACTCCCGCCACACACGCCGCCAACACCCAGTCCCTAGGCATACCAGGGCTCAATGGCAAGCGTCTGCTGGTCAAAATTGTTAAGGCCATGGGCGTAGGCTGTGATAAATGTGAGTATAAAGTGTGTATGTGTGCTGGTGTGTGTGTCTGTGTGGTTCTCTCTCTCTCTCTCTCTCTCTCTCGGCAATAACTTTTTTTCTTCTCCTATTCTCTTCACAAGTTAATATTAAGGAGTTTTATGAATTGTGTGTGTGAAAATAAGGCCTTTTTTATTATCAAGTTTAGAATATTTCATTACATAACTAGAAATGGAAGAAAATGAAATCAGGGAGTTCTAATAGTTTTCATTATATCAGAAGAATAGTTTATGTTCACACTTCATGGCCTCTATACTGCCTCTAACCAATCACAGCCATTTGTTTCCTCGTCCAACCAATGACAATGAGCCACCACGTGTTCACTTACTGTTTCGAAGCTTCACTCATCTCTATACAACCTTGAACCTTCCATTCCTCTTATAGTTTCATCATGGCGGTGGGAGAGGAAGGTGGAAAGCTTGTACTGCCTTTATATATATCGAAATAGGAGACATTTAAACCTATATTTCAAGTCTCTAAGAAGTGTTAAGATAGATTAGCTGCTACAGTGTTCTCTTGAGTTAATTACGTGTCTGAAAAGTGAAGAAAAACTCATTAATGTGAAAACTTAACACACTTAGCCTTTGTTGATGAAGAATAGAAGTGTCTGAACTACGGAAAAGAAGTGTTGAGAGCTAGTTGAACATGGATGTATTCAAAGTAAGTTGTTTTTTGTTATATATTCAATGCTTGGGTGAGGATTAAGAGGTGATGGGGACGTGGTGGGGGCTCTTCCTCAACGTGATAATAATAATAGTGTGTGTGTAGGTGTGTGTTTTTACCGTGTGTTTGTGTGTGTTTTTACCCCTATCCCCTTCCTTGCAGCTGTGTTTGAGGCGTACTCCGTGGTGGAGATGGATGAGCCGCCACAGAAGTTCACAACCTCAGTAGTCAAGGATACCAACTCACCTTTCTGGGATGAACAGTTCCTATTGTATGTACTTTTTTTTTTTTCTCCCTTAATACCTTCCTAGATTCATTCCAGCTCATAGTTTTGTTTTTATTATATATTCAAGATAATTTCTCGTCTATTCATATTCCTGTCGTGCCACAATAACCAATATAATAAACACTTTCAATAAACCTAATTCTAGTTAACTTATAAAACTTACTAGGATATATTTTCTTCGTTAATCAAACCAATAACATGTCTGCTATAGAGAGATGAGGAACCATTAATCATGATAGTTAACAAGACACTCCCTTACCTCCTCAGTGACTTGAGTGGAGGTACATTGGAGCTTCTGTTTGAGCTTTACGACAAGTCCAATGGTAACTTCCTTGGGCTGGGCATCGTGGGCATAGAGGAGCTGGTGGCCACGCCCTCCCAGCGCCAGATCATCCCACTCCAGTCCCGGCCGTATGAGAACGATGAAGTGTCAGGATCTCTAACTGTTGAGGTGAGGATGTCTCTTTTTTTTTTCTCTTTTTTTTTCCCTTACTCACTCACTACAAGGAAAATGCATCCAAGAAATTATGAAAAAAATAAATAAAAATGAAAATAAAAAGAAATTGCTGGACGTTGATCTTGAAAAACTTAAGAGTGGAAGCATCATTAACATTTTATTATTATTTAAGTAGAAGTAAGATGTGGTTTCGTAAATTAATCTTATTCCCAAAACATACAAAACACATCTGAATAATTACCTTCATGTATCTAAAACCTACACCAAATAACAGGCAGGAGGCAGGTTTATCTTAGCCTTCATAAAGTCTACTGTTTGTGATGTAGGGAAAAAAGAAATCTACCTTACATTCCTTCCACATTACAGTTCCTCTTTCTGGACCGCGCTGACCTTCCCGAACACACCCTAAGGGCCAGCACCACCAGTAAGAGTGTCACACCACGCGGCGACCTCATCACCACCACCACCACCACCTATATGAAGGCTCCCGAGACCCAAGGTAATGTGTATGGAGGCTGGGTGGATGGTGTGTGGATAGTGATGGTGTGTTTGTGGAGTTGTAAAGAGTGGGTAAGGGTTTGTGTGTTGCAGGGAGGCAGGCAGAGTGGAGTGTGTTGTGTTGAGGGTGTGTTGGTGTAAGGGTTTGTGTGTTGCAGGGAAGCAGAGTGTGTTGTGTTGAGGATGTGTTGGTGTTGTTTTGGCATAAGGGTTTTGTAAAGTGTTAATATTGAATATATCTTGTTGTAAGAAGTGGTGATGATGTTGGTGATGCTGATGTACAAACGTGATATAATGTTGCTGCAGCTTACCACTGTGTGTTGTCTTTACCTCAAGGTGTTTATTACCCTGAGTCTTGTACATTTTATTAAGGTATCAAAATCCAACAATGAATTATCAATAGGGTGATGGAAAACATGATAGAGGTGGTAATCTGAGGCTCACCCGTGTTAGGAATGCCTTATATAAGTCATACTAATGCATTCACCCCAGGCTGTGATGAGGTGGTGTTTGATGGTAGCTAATGTTCATGTAGGACTTTGTTAGGAATTAGTAATAGGATGATGGAAAACATGATGGAGGTGATATCCTAGGAGTCCTGTGTGTGATGTTAGCCAATGTTGATGTAGGAGTTTGTATGGTATTATGGTGATTAGCAAGTGTTTACTGAATAAACTTAGAACATGTCTCCACCTTAGGACATTAGATTCTCAGTCAGCTGGTGTTCAATCAGGAATCATTACCTTTTATTACCATGACATAGTTTTCTTATATTATAAATTATATTACTATTGAGTTATTAGCTTGAATTAGTCAGAGTCAGTTAGTGTATTGTCCGGTCCAAGTTTTGTTTTTATTTCATGATTATTATGATTGTAGATGAATTGACTAGTGTTGTGACTGTTTGTGTTTGCATGTTCATATTATACTTTTATTATTTTATCCTTCAAATCACCCGATATCCTGTGTGTAGCTATTTAAAAGTTCTTCTAATAAGTGTGCTTCACATTACCTTAGTGAAGCCTTAGAATAGCACAGACAAATACGAATACACAAAAGTGAAGTATTGTCTGTGAATTATATCAATGTAGTGACCATGATAATAATAGTTTAAAAGGTCTAGGAAATTATAAACCATCATAAAACTGTAGGAAATATTCAGATAAGTCATATAAATACCATAAAACATCAATATATTTTAACATTGCAATATGAAAGAGAATTTGTCACCTTTTAACATTAATTATAGCCTATCCTTGAAGCAGCACAAGTACTAACCCTTGGAGAGTTACCTTACCTTATCCTATGTGAGTCTATGTTCAACTCTTACCTTAAACCTTCCTTGTTAGTGAGGTTAAAGAAGGTTTTGTCCACTAATACCCTAGGTGAGACAGTTGCCGTTGTTGTTCCGAGGGCAAGTCCCGGGTCATACAGAAGGAGAGAGTCCTATCGAAAGGCCAACAACATTCGATCAGGTGTGAAGGTGTCCCCGTGCATCACTAGAACCTGGACACTATATAGCTTGGACTTAAGGCTCCTCTCTCACCTATGTTCACGCTGACTCAGGTGGAAGTAGGAATGTAAATACAGATTGACTATTAATAATCCAGTATGAGCAAACAGCTAATTCTGGGTACAGCGCCATCAAAACATAAACAGTGCCTCCCAGAAACAGTGATGTGCCAACTCGGAAAATTTGAAACTCCGCTCTGAAATTCTTGCCGGAAAACTGATGGAACCGGACTATTGATTGCCAGATTATTGATAGTCAACCTGTATTATCATTAGCATCAATATTCCCAGTTGTTTGTATCCATAGTCAGCTGTGTTTGTTCCCAGTGAAGGCTATGGGTCCAAGCATATAATGATGATGATAATGATAGTGTTTACATTACCTTGGCTTCACCTGTTAAGTAATCGTGAATGTGGATATCTGTCACATAAAGAATATTTCCAACAACAGAATTATATCAGGTGATGACTTAGGATGTGATGATATTAATGCAAAACACATGAAATGAAGATGAAAAAAAAAATTCACTCACTTTTTAGCCAAAACCCCCCCAAAAAAAAAATATATATAATGATAATGATGATAATAATAATAAAAGAACTTCCTTAGCTAGTCCTTAGAATATAATGTTGTTGGAGAAACCTTTATATGATGATGAGGGAGCTTGTAATTAAGAGGACACCCTTGAATGGATAATAATTAGATGGTATTAGTGCACTCACACATACAGGACAAATGTGTTTAGGTAATTAATGAGACCAGCTTCGGTAATATTTGGGTAACTGAGGCGATATAATGTGGACTTAGTGTAATGTAATGATGGTGAAACACTAAGTTGTTATTACTGTGTTGGTTGTAGGTACTGTAGTCACTTGTAGAAGGAGAATGTGGTGTAGATTATGGTGGATTTGTACACACACACACACACACACACACACACACACACACACACACACACACACACACACACACACACACACACACACACACACGTACTTGCTTCCACAGTGTGCTTTGGTGTGGTGCGTTGCCTTACACGAAGCCTTGAGGTGTTGCGTGTGTTAGTGTTTAGTCGTGCTGTAGTGTTAGGCACCAGTGTTGTGTTACGTTACAGTGCATAACTCTTAAAGCTTGTAATTATAAGTACGTACATAGTTTTTTGCGCTTTTGCTGTGATTCAATATTGTTTAGTTAAAGTTGGGGTTATGTTTTGGGTGTGTTTGTGATGTTATGCTTTGAATATTTATATACTAGTTAAAATAACACTTTGTTCATCATATATACACAAGAAAAAAAAAAGCTTTACTTGAAATATTACTGTTATAATTTAGCAGGAAGGAGGCTTGAGGCTGTGTTACATTGATCATTATTAGAAAACTTTAATTGCTTCAGTCAGCTTTCAGGCAATCACAAATATAATGGGTTTTTATAATTTTGCTATTTTAATATTTCCAAGCTTTTTAATATTCACCCTCATCACTCACTTGTACTGACTATATTAACTTTATATGGAAAGATAGAGAAAGCTTTACCATTACTGACATGAATAATAATAACAACAAACAAAACCATTTTCATTTATTTATTTAACACCATGCATGTTTACCTTTTGCTTTAACAATGGCAGGGGAGGAACCACCACCCTCCCTCCCATTGCCTTCACCAGAACCACCCGTTGCAGACATTATCAACATCACCAATGGAGGCGATGGCGTGGCGGCAGCTGTCATCAGGGACATTGAGGATAAGAAGTCTGCGGTAACTAACAACGCCAGCCGGTCTACCATGATCATCCACGCGTCCAAGAAGGTGACTTGATAAAGGGGAACACTTATAACAGTATCTGAGTGGGATTAGAGGGGGATTAAGAGGATTGGAGTAGGTTAAGAGGGATTCACTTCAACTTCAGCTGCCCCAAGTAATCTTCTGACATGATAAGTGAATGCATGTCAGTTGAAGTGATGGTGTTTTCCTTACTGTGTTTGAAGTGAGTTAGATACACATGATACTATGAGTCGCTTCTCTGTCTCGTAATCCTTAAGCCTTGAACCGTGAGTGTGGATTAAGTTTTAAATCTTAGTTCTGGAAGTTATAACAAAGTGACATCTTTATATTCAAACTAAAAAGACTTACTTACATGAATCACATCTTCTTAATTTTCCAAAGCATGTCACATCACACACTCTTTGGTTGGAGCCTTCACAGTAACCTTCATTTGTGGTATTATTGAATAGTCTGTCCTGTTGTAGTTTTGTGGGAATTATTTGTTTTGTTTTGTATATACTATTCTATGTGGTGAAAATTCCTTGTAAATATTACGTGATGAAGACTACTTTGAGGGCTGAGAACTGACCATCTAGTTTCAAGACCTCAGCTTACATAGTATATAATTGTGATGTGCATGTGTGTATACTATGCCTTTTTATATATATCCTGAGTGCAACATTTGGCATTAATTAATATGATTGAACCTCTTAATTGCTTCCGTGACCTTGTTTTCAGTAGCACTAATGATTCAGCATCTGATTTGATTGTGTGTTGCAGCCTCTCATCCCCAAGTAGTGATATAATAATATAAGTCTTCCTTTTCTGTACCTATGCTCTCAAGGAATCCACCAAGAAAGTTATACAGGTAAGACTTCTATCAATTCTTACACACAAACACCTTAAATTACTTTTTTGCTGTACATTTTTACCATTAACATGTCAATAAAAATTAGTCAATACATTTTTTCATAATGAAGAATAATATATCCTCAAATACACTAATGAATAACCACAGCAAACGTCAACATTGCATTGCCTTGCTTACTACAAAGACCATTAGCTTAACAATGTGGGTGTGCAGAAAAAGTATCTTCACTCTTATAAGCCAGAATAATCACATTTCTTTCATCCTTTGCTAGTTTTCTGATACATTTTATAACTCTTAATTCATCCTTATAGTAAGATCACATTTCAACAACCGCACTTATAAGCTTGCAAGGTAACGATACTTTTTTTTATAGTCAAGTGTACATAATATAGCAGCTTGTATGTAGCTTCCCGCCCTCCCTCCAGCAGCCTCTTTGAGTAATAGTTAATCCGTGTCTCTCCTTGTGGTGGTGGTGGTGTTTTTGTTGGATCAGGTACAACGCGCTCCCAGTGGCGAGTACGAGGAGGTGCTGCAGGTACTGTGGTCTTGACTATATCTCTCCTTCTACTATGCATGATTACTTATTCCAGCCTTTACTCTTTTTATTGTACCTCTGCTTCCCTACATTGTGGCGCACATTATTTTTTTTATCATCATCTGCATTACACATTCTTATTGCTATTTACTCTTTGCTTCCTCATTCCCTTCTTTTGTTTTATTCTTTTTATTGTGCTTCAGCTTCCCTTCCTTTATTTTTTATCACACATTCTTATTGCTATTTTCTCTTTGCTTCCTCATTCCCTTCCTTCCTTCCTTCATTCCTTTTATTTTATTTTTCTCTCTCTTGCATGCTATTTGTTTATCTAATACACTAATGGCCTCCCAGACGCTACACTCATTTAAGTATCATATGATTTTGACGTTCATTTCCTCACATTAAGCTTGTGGGAAGAGGGAAGAATGGGTGCATAGTTTAATGGGTCACACACAAATATTTTTACACCTTTGCACCGCCTGTGAGCTGTATATAAAGGCGTTTTCATCTTAAGTTACTTGTTCACTGCCTTGCATTGCCTTGGTGTATTCAGCTTTGTATTATTTTTAAGTGTTCAATATGTGTTATTTCTTACTTGTAATTCTTATATTTCTTTTTATCACATAATTGGGTTAATCTGTATGTTTATTTAGATACGTGAATATGATTTTGATCTATATATTTCTTGCCTTAATGACATCCGGTTTTTAGAAATTAATGAAACACAACAAAATGTATGTTTTTGAGAAATATCAACACATGTCTTAATTCAGTCTTCTAAAATTTCTTCCAATCACTGAAACCACATTCTTTGGCTCCTGTTTTGGAAATCCTAATTGAAGTAACCCAGATTATTTATAGTTCTTTCTCACATTACATAAATCATAACAAAACTATCACACTCATACTTAGAGTTGGTACAGCATTACATTGTTTATACACATTAACAGCATTAAACAACCCTTCCTTCACAGCCGGACATGGATGGACAGCACGGCTTCCTGACAGATGACATGTACAACTTCAGCATGACCTCTGCCACCACCACCGGCACACCCACCATCACCACCACCGGCGCCAACACTGCACACACCACTACCACCACCACGGCTGGTAATCAGTCTGCAGCACCTTCCACCTACACAACCACCACAGACTCGGCACAAGATGAAGGTGAGTTAGGTTTCTCAATTACAGACTTTAGTTAACTTTTCTTTATGTTCTCCTACCAAGCCACTTAACAGATAGGAAAACACACACTCACCTCCGCTGCCACACTGTAAATACATAACTTGATGCCTTTGTCCTTGATTGCATGATAACACACTGAACTTGTATCATCAAAATTTTAAATAATGCATCTATAAAGACTTGTAAGGTGGAGTATAAGTGAATATAAACAGTTTTAAATGCCTGCTTTGCCTTGCCACTCAGAGCGAGGAAGGAGCAGAGGTGTTCGGCGCAAGAGAGACTCCTTCTTTGGAACCTTAAAGAAGAGGTTTAGTCGGTCTAAAGTGCGATCCAAAAGTATGGATCCCGGCGCGAGGGACTCTTCAATGGAGCGTGACCCTTCAGTGGGGCGATCCATCTCCATGGAACGCTCAGCCAACCTCAACAGAGCCTCAGGTAGGTCATCAGAGGTCATCGTAGTGACCCGACTCAACCTAACATGCTACACTCACTTCACTTGTCTCCTTTGACTGTAAACACACATATACGCTGTTTTTATTACTTTTTCTTCACTCAACTTGTCTTCCCATAACCCATTCAATCTTGTAACCTATCCTGACCCAACCCTTTCTTGACCTTTCACGGCATCTCTTTAATGAACATATTAATCTACTCACATTTGTATTGTCACTTTATGATTTCAGGTTTTAATTCATAGATAACCTCTTTACTATGTTTGATAATCCTCGTTTTTATCTACATCCACAGTTGACACTTTTTTTTTAACTCTTGACCGTCACAGTGAAGAGTTGAGGTTCGGTGATGTGCGTTCACTCCTGGATTGCATTGCTTCATATTCTCATTCAGATATGTCTTATTCAAACATTAATATTGTTCTCCACGGTTGGTTGATAGATGGGAAGTACTTACATACTTACATGCAGATACATTGAACACGTACTTATAAATGCAGTGAGTCTGTAGAGGCTGTGAGAAGGGTGACAGTTGATTCAGGTAACTCTTCTGCTTACATAAGGTGAGGTAATACCAGATTTATTTGGCTTCATTAAAGATATCTACTTCAAATTCTACTTCATTCTGCTTTAACCAGATTTAAATTGTTCGTTTGATCATTCTGCTGCAGCTTCTGAACCTAAGTTGAGTTATGATGATCTAAACATTGACCAGCATGACCCCACCTTGTTGTCACCGATATTTATACATCACCATACCTTGCTTACACCCAAATGCTCTCTATCATAACTATAATGTGAGCCAAGAAAGTGTGTTAAATTATAGACATGAAAAGTGACAGGAAAATAACTTTAGTTTTGTCTTGTCTTGCATTGGAATGAAATAATATAACATTGGTGTAAGGTATGATAGAACAACTCCCTAAAGTGACATTCTCAATCAACAACTTGAATATGAGTCACACCTTCACTAACATCCCGTCCCACTTGTCATCCATAACATACCAATATACATACCCCAATAGATTTATTCTCATCTTCTATAGTAAATGGTTATACAGTATTATAAACATCACCAAATACCTTTCCTGGAAGCCTAATGTAAAGCTAATGTACAGTTTGCCTTCATTGTAAAGCATGACATCAACATTACCTCACAACACCTTGACTTTGTGTTGAAGTTGTCACAGGTTTTCATCTTGTTTGCTTCCATGATTACCACCGTCACAAGTGTGTTTTGTGCAGAACATCCTCAATGGTTCATCGTCAGCAGATGATTGAACAAATGTGTATCCTAAGTGCGTTTGATTTGTATAGAATTTATGAAGGAAACCCACACATCCCCTAATGTAGTAGTCTTATTAAGAATCACTTTGCCTCATTCTCTCAGGTGACTCAATTCATGTTTGAAGCCTTTGTTTTGTGTTATTGTGGTGCATAATTGTGTTTGTGTTGCCTCGGGCTTTGCATCATCACCTTGCGTGTTCATCATTCACAAGTGTAATAATTCTGGCCGTCATGAGGGGAATGAGGTAAAGGTTGAAATTATCAAAGTAATGAATGCCTTCTTTAAGAAAAGTGTGCGTGTGTGCGTGTGTGTGTGTGTGTGTTTTAATGATCATCTCAGTTTGCTGTAGAAAGCTTAACATTACTACTACTACTATCACCACCACAACCATCATAGGTAACACTACTACTACTAAAACTACTACTTCAACAACTACTACTACTACTATTTGTTATGTGCGTATGTGTGTTGATCGGTGGTTTTGATGTGCGCTAGATTGTGACTAATTTGTCCCCCGTGTGTGTACCATTCAGTCCCAGACGAGGCCCTGCCTGGCACACCCTCCACCCAGGACAGTGCTGAGCCAAGTGAGTGTATCAACCCATCTAGACCACCCTAACCTAACTTAACCTAACCTAACCTAACACTAGTACTAACACCCTCATATCCTACCCAATGCTACCCACTGCCCCTTGTAACCCCACATTCATAAATACTGACTCCTTTTTTTAATCTCTACAGCCCACTTCAATGGCCCTTTTGTCCTATGCTAGTCAGTGTCCAATCTAACCTCACATTCATAGATACTTACTCTTTTTTTCATCTCTATAGCTTACTCTTATGTCTCTTTTGTCCTGTAGTAGTTAGTGTTACATATAAATCTCACATTCATAGATACTTTACTTCTTTTTTTTTATATATATCTGTACAGCTCACTTTAACGCCACTTACACTGCCCTGTTGTCCTATGGTAGTTAGTGTCACATGTAACTCACACATTCTCAGCACCAAACACTGTACTGCATCTCGCAAACATACAGTTGATTCTAACACTGTATTTACACTGCTCTTCATTCTTGTGTTAGCCAGTGTCAAAGTCAGCTTCTTGTGTTTCATGGACTATCTACATATACTATTTACATATACTATCTACATATACTAACATATACTATAAAGGTAAAATTCTCCTTCTAAGACAGGTAATTATCACACCTGAGAGACCTGAGCTGCTTCTTGCCACACCTCAACACCTTTTCTTCCCTCAAACAGGCAGCAGAAATAGTTTGTAATGTACTGTACTAATGTAATGTAATGCTCCTCTTCCTCTTCCCTTTAGACTCTGTGCTCCGAGGGTACTCATCGGATCCTCTTGAATGTCCTTATGCACTCAGTATTCTCTGTTATGTTGTGTTGCATGAGTTTCACCTTTTTTTATGTGTGTCATAGATTACTTTGCAGGTAGATGCAATTTCAGAATCTTACCAAATGAAGTGTGTGTGTGTGTGTTTGTGTGGGAGGGAGGGAGGGAAGGGGAGTGTTCTGGGTATTAAGAATGGAGATTTGAAACAGTGAGTTTAGTTTATTCACCTTTAAAAACAACTCTTCATTTCATCCACACTTTTCTACTTGTGAGAAACGCTTATAATTCTCTTACTAACTAACTATGAGCCTCTAACACTAGGATTCACTCACCTGCAGATATAAACAGATATGAAAGTTATCATGCAGTAAGTTATGAATTATATACATATATATAATTAGTGCCAGATGACCTCAGAACGATACTGGGATACACGTGTAGACAGAAACCAAGCCTCACTTCTACATCACAGTGGTACATACAAAATGGAAAGGTTCTCATTGGGTACAAACTTTCTTTTTGATATAGTTTTGAGAATCAAGTATTTTATCCATACATCATCCTTCACACTGACTAGTATATTATGAAATTGACTGCCTTGTGTTTTTTTTTCTTCTCCTTTCTATGGCTCGGCAGTTTTAGAAATGGACAAACAGGTGACGTCCAAAATTAAAGTAGCTTTTCGACGTTTCTTCAACTTAAAATGGAGCAGAAAATGTGAGCATATGTTGAACTTAGACGCCATGCTAGGCTAGACTTGACTTCATCTACAGACACAAGTAATAAAAGTAATTATCTCTCATTGGTAGGCCTAAGTTACCTGTTACCTTCCCCTTAGGTATTGTTATGATGCAGTTTGGGTAATGACAGGTGTATATTGATAGGTATTAATGGACTATATACTATTTTATTATGCAGTGCCAATTGTATTCTTTGTTTATGGTATTATTGAGATGTTGATGTTGGGTGTATAGTGTATATATATAGTGTGTTTTTTATGCATCCTTATTACCCTTTAATGATTAACTAAATCCGTCCATCTGAGAGTGTACTGCCGTTTGTAGTGTTTCCGGTCTCATTGCTATGCTTTACTAGTGGATAATTGATGCTGTATATATATATTTTTTTAGCTTCAATAGATTAGATGGAGTTGGTGCAAATTTTTTCATCACTAACTGCTATGTATTGTGAGAAATTATTTGAGTTTCTTTTGTAAATTGTGACTGAAAATATGGGTTAATGATATGCCATAAAGTTTTGATTTTCAGTGTGTTTAAAGAGATGGATATTTTCAATGACAATTTACTGGAAAACAAAAGTGGTAGTTTACAAAGAAATATTTATGAAACGGCCATTAATAATAGTAATAACAAGAGGTTTAGTTTGGCAGATACACTCCCACAAGGTAATAATACAAACTATAAAACTGTACTGTCACAAGAGGTTCTGTTTCGGATGAAGTGAAGTCAAGCAATGTCGAGTTTAGTAAATTTCAGTTCTTATGATTACGTATATAACTTTCCATCTTCAGAAATACCATTCGTTACGTTGCTGATAAAGCCATTTCATTCATCTGAAGTAGTGTACCTCCTCTTGTGATACTGCTTATACAGGTTGCCTATCAATATTCCGGTTCCATCAGTTTTTCGGCATGAATTTCAGAGCACAGTTTCAAATTTGGCGCATCACCGTTTTCAGGAGGTGCTGTTAATGTTTCTTTTGATGGGCCTGTATCCAGAATTAGATGTTTGTTCATTCCGGATTATTGATAGTCAACTTGTACTGTATCATATATGCATACATAAAAGACCATTCCTTAGTTTCCTCTTTAATTAGTTACAGGTGTTGATGCATTTAGCCATAGTCTTTTTAACCAACATTTGATGCCATTAATGATGTGTATTAATCCTGTGTACATGTATGCCTGCAGCTGTCACTCCAGCAGCGCCTTTCCCCAAACAATCATATGACACAAGCGTGACTAACATTGGTTCCGTTTTTACCTCCTTGCTTCATCCACCAGCCCCCGCCCACTACCTCTACCTCTTACATGCCCAACGTAAGTAGTGGACGTCCACCCCTCATGCCCAACAAAACACACAGTAACCTGCGTATTACACTTGCCTGAAACAGAGGCTTTTTTACATCTTTTGGCGTGTCCTTTTCACTCTGGTTTCTGTTCCCTTGCAGTCATTTAAATTTTACATGATAACCAGTTCTTTTTCTTTTCCCGTTTTCACTTTTCTTGTCTATAAATTGAATAGTTTATTTTTTAATTTACAGATCACTGGTGTTTTGTTTTGATGTGTTTTCAAGTGTGATTCCTTTTTCTTGCTGCAAGGGAACAATGCCAATAGTAAAAGGCAGTAAAGAATTTTTCCTGTAGGAATTTAGTAATTTCAACAATTTTCTAATATGAAAATGTTAATTTCTTTTTACCAGATGCAGTTAATTTAACAATACAAAGTTAAACAGTGAACGAATAAATAATTACTCAGTAAAGTAGTAGTAAAAACGCTTCATTGCTTATTGTTTTATGGGTTTTGATAAAATATTACTTTCAACAACTATATTTGATGTTCATTATGCACCTTTAATGAACATGTGACCGTCTTGAACAATATAAAACTTACTACGTAAACCATTGCTTAGTGAACAAGGATACTTCTATTAACACAATCAGACCTTCAATACTTGCAGCTTAACGTGTATCTGGTTGATTTAAAAGTAAAGAAAATTATATTAAAAAGTTTGAATCCTGATGTGGAAAAGGAATTCATCGGCTTTAATTGTTCTTAACTCAAATGTTTCCGCCTAAAGGACAGTGTCAGGAAGGTTATGGAACTTCCTGAATACTGTCTCATTAATTAATTGGTTATTTTCTTCCGCTGCTTTGTTTTCTAATGTTGTGAATTAGTTACAGTGAAATAGTTGCATATATATTTATGCTTTTGCGATGTTATGGGATCATTGGGATAATTTTTCTGGTGTGAAATAAGGCCAGAAATCCTGACACCAATAATTATCTCCTGAATCCCAAGTTAATTTTATATAATTTCCACTTTGTTTTTACATGGTGGTGTTCCCTAAACACTTGTCTGTCAGCTTGTGAGAACATATCAATGTGCTTCTCTCTCTGTCCCTCTTCCTTTACTGACTCTCCTCTTATTGTTCTTGTCTTTTCATCATTAACTTCAACTGCCACTCCTGTGCCTTGGATGTTGTGTCGCGGTGAGTTGCCTTGGTGTGCCTTGGTCTGGTGTGCCTTGCTTGGTGCTTGGTGCTTGGTGGTGGAATGCAGTGCTGTAGTGTGTGAGTGAGTGCATGGGTCTTGGCCTTGGGTCTGCTACAACTGTAAATATCTCTCTTCTCTTTCTCTCTCTTTCTTATTACCATTAAACTCACACATAACATTATAAATATAAACCATACATTGTTTTGTTATTTGACTGACTCTCTTCCTGTTTTCACTTCAAGTTTCAACAGTAAGAGATAGTCAGTGTGTTCATTAATCACTATTAGTAAAAGTTTCAACAGTAAGAGGTAGCCAGTGTATTAATTAATCACACTATAAATAACATGATGTAAAGAAGGGTGACCATGTACTTTGATAACCACGTAAATTTGTGTGTGTAGTAAGCATCAAGCCAGATTTGTATACTTTGTTAATGCACACCTGGTGGAAGGAGGTGAAGGTGATTGCATGACTTATCTGCTGCTCGTGGGACAGGTGCTTCTAAATACTATGAACATGAGAAACTTGTGTTCACCTTCACCATCACTTTCATCATCATTGTTATTTTATCTGAAGCCAGGGTAGGCAAGTGACGGCAGTAATGGCAGCTGACTACTTGGAACAAAGTAGAAAAGAGTAACATTCATACATACTCAAATTATGCAATGAAAAAAATATGCCTTGACTTTGATGATTAAGTTGACAGAAAACTAGTCTTGCATTGCCTTCACTAATGTTGGCTGCACTAGTCACCTTAATTAAATAGTTACTAGAGCAAGCAACTTCATAGTCACACATTTTTGGACCCATTCAAACCAATAGAATAAGTTGAAATTTCTTCCCTAAGAAATGTTATTCCCACATATCATATTGGATGAGAAAAATGAGTATCAATCTTAATCCACTTTCCACGCCATCATTAGGTTGCACAGTAATGATACAGTGAAGTGTTTAAGCTGTAGAATGTAATATAGTTACAGTGTCACTAGAGAAGCACTGAAGGAGGAAATGTTGCTTGTAGTGACTAGTGAATTTACAGAAATTTACTACAATCACAAGTGCATTAATATAGTCTGTTATGGTACCGCACTTGTATTCATAGACAAGTAATGAATATACGTATCTATATGTTTGTTTTATAATACATTCTTGTCCCATGGAACTATGTAAAAGGTGATTATCAAAAGGTGTATCAATCTCAATTTCATATTTTAGGAATAAATTTATCAGATTAAACAGTATATTAAACTACAAATCATAAACTAAAATTACTGAAATCCTTCATAAGTATCATCATTGTCCTGTTGGTTGCAAGGAAACTGCTGGGTACAATGACACTGTAATGATGTGTTCTGTAACTGTACAATGCAACTAACCTTACCAATACGTAATATTCTTTAGTCCTGTTTAATCCCGGAGTAATTTCAGGGTTATGGGAACAGACGATAATTATTAATGTTCAGGGAATGTAGCAGGAGGCTTAACCAAGTGTGTGTGTTTGTGTGTATGTAAAGAAGCCGCTCATTTCAAGCATGGCAGGAAGAATAACATGATTTGGCTGACAAAGCTATACACCTAAATCAAAATAATTTTATTATCTAATATTTACTTGCTTTCTTGACATTATCTGATATATCTTGTGCCTGAACTTCACTTATATAATGGAATAATGTAATGTTCTTATTGACTTTATTTTATACTTGAGGCTCATGTTAAAGGGAATCGTGCTGAATGTGTTGCAATAATCTGCTGTGCCAACCAATTCTACTTTGCTTTGGGCTCAAAAGTCAACACACACATCATTAGTATGTGTTTATCTCATCTAAGTATCACACCTTTGCTTGGCTTTGCTTAGCTATCTACTATCCTGGGAGTCAATGGTTACCTTCTATCATTACCTTATTAACATTTATATATCATCATTATTATTATCATTGTTATATTACAGTTTATTTCATGTTCATCTCTATTACATGTATACAGGTAACAAACAAGTATACTTCAACGCACACACACACATACACACACACACACAAAAAAAAAAAAAAACACATACATACTAACAGTGCCTTGGGGTCATCACAGGGCTCTTGTCAGTGCCATCCGGGGCTGGTGGTGACGCAGGGTCCACGCGGTCCTCCCTGAGTGATGCCTCGGCCATCAGCGGCTCCTCAACGCGCACCTACGTCAATGAGGCGTCAACACTCATCATCGAGACAAGCGAGAATGGTGTTTTTAAGTGAGTGTGATGAGGTTATTTTTTATTGGTGTTTTTTTT
The DNA here is from genome assembly GCA_036785275.1 of Cancer borealis. Classification (NCBI taxonomy): domain Eukaryota; kingdom Metazoa; phylum Arthropoda; class Malacostraca; order Decapoda; family Cancridae; genus Cancer; species Cancer borealis. The sequence continues at coordinate 32,302 of JAXIVD010001100.1, forward strand.
TTATTAATTATTGTTATTGTTTATTTATGTTTTGTTTTGTTTTGTTGTTGTTTTTCTGAGTGTACATGTGTTACTGGTGGTGTTTGTAATACTGATTTAATTTTATTTATCTATTTTTACTTATTGATTATTGTTACGTATTCCTCATTACAAACTGTACTTATGAAAATTCACCTCAATTCATCGGTTTTGTGTTGGTGTTATGAAATGATTGATGCATTTAATTAGTTTGTTTTATTTGTTTTCACTGATTGTACTTTGCTCCCCTCCCTAGGCACTACCTCATCCCTATATCACTGCAGCAGAAGAGCAAGTGGAGAAAGAAAGGGTTGAAGCTTCACATCTTTGGAGAACACACCTTCATAGCAAAACACATGTCCAGGTAAGACTGTAGGAAAAAATATCTATAGGAATCAGTGTTTTCCCTTCATGCTGATCTGACTTGAGTGTGAAAAGTTTCGCTAATTTTATGTACCATTGTTATTGTTGCCTCAGTTGTTGCAATACATATAAAACAAGTCTATTCTGGATGTGAATATGCTTGATCAGCTTCCATACAAACACAACAGAATAAGCTTTATAATCTCTCTTCAGGCAACATATAACTAACAATAATAAAATCCATTCATGCTCCTCTCCCTCCCACAGCTCCACCCTGTGTGAGGTGTGCCAGAAGACCTTAGGACGGAGGTTTGGCAAGCAGGGTTACATCTGCCGGGACTGTGGCTACAAGTGTCACAAGCCTTGCCATGTCAAGACTGAGGTCACCTGTCCTAACTCCACGGTCAACAATATGGATCTGTGAGTACACTGAACCTTGAACATCCACTCCACTCACTCACTCACTCACTCACTCTTACACTTGTTGTTTCCTTTGCTTGGTGTTATTTGTACCTAGTTTTTTTGTGTTTTGTTTTTATTCTAACTTACTACAGGGACGGGAGGAACCTAATTGATTTATAAATTTGTATCTCTAACAGTGAATTGTTGTCATTGTGTAGTAGTATACGAAATTTTGTCCCATTGACTGTCACGTGCAGTGTCCGTAGTGGTCCGTGGTGGGCTCAGTTGATGACAAAGTAACAGTGCTGGTAACATGATGTGGTTTGAAGTGTTATAAGTCTGCACCAGAAGTAAGTATTGATCTTACTGCAAGGTCACAAAATATGATGATGCTTTTACCTGGAAACACCATCATGTTCATCTGACTTGGTTTGGGTTTTATTTTCTGTGTATTGAATTTTGATCGTTTTTTTTACTATTACTTTCTGTTTTGCCTGTTCTTACCTGAATTTTGTGTAGATTTAGTCCTAGTATTCATAAGATCTAATCATTAATATGCCTGATACCGTAACAGTCTGTGATGTGTTCACAATGGTTTGATGAAGGCCAGCCAAGCATGGGTACAAAGGACAGAATCTATCTGTGCCATAAGATAAGAAAGTGATTCAATACATTGCTACAATATATTGGCCTGTAACTGGTCACCCAAAATGCATGTTTTGTGCATGCATTTATCTATGTCAATACATTAGATTATTGCAATTCTGAAATTGAAATTTATAGATTTTATTTTTACCAAAAAATTAAAATTTTGGAATAAATATAAACACTCCCATTCTGAAGTAAGTGTGATCAGCACCAACATAACCCAGGGTGTGTAAGACCATAACTACACCTTGTAACTAAATGACTGTGTAGTGACTGTAGAGTAAGAGTGTGTGTGTGTGTGTGTGTGTGTGTGTGTGTGTGTGTGTGTGTGTGTGTGTGTGTGTGTGTGATAGCTTGAGTGTCTGTAGCACATCACTTGAGCAGTGTGTGAAAACTAACGTGTGTCTTGGTTTCTTGTCTTTTTAACTGCATGCAGCGTGACTGTTGGAGAGGAGGGCGGGTTGGCCTTTCTCAGGCATCGTCTTAGGTGTTCCCAGACCCTTACATCCCCACACTCACCTTCTAAATCCCTTCCCACTATTAGTGAAAACTTAAACGTTGATGAGTCCAATCATGCACCTTCCCTTACACAAAAAAATGGTTCCCCTTCCCTGGACCCCAAACCAGAGGAAGGCAGCAGCAGCAGCAGCAGCAACAGCCACACCAAAATCTTGTCTAAGCTGCAACATTCAGTCTCTTTTGGTCATGAGAAAGTGAAGCCAAAGATAGTTCCTCGTGGTGACAGGCAGGACAGAGCACCCCTCCCCCTTCCCCCCTCACCTGGCCCCTCCGCCCCTCCTGCTGTCATGGATATCCTCCTGCCTATTCTGAAAGTGGAGAATTGTGACGGTGATACAATGCAGCACAGATGAGGCATTAAACTATTACATTAAGCTACTCAAGTCGTGCTGTCCATTAATTAAGTCAACCCAATATACTTTTTATCTAGAATTATTTTGCATTGCAGAACTAGAGCCAATTTATTTTTCTAGATTTTTCTCAACCATGAATAGCAACTCACATCCTTATTTTGTCTCCTCACTTTTTTTTCCCTTTGATTGAAAAATATCTTTGTCTGAAAAAAAAAGTAAAATCTCAATACTTCCCTTAACTTCGCTTCCCTTCTCTTCCCTTCCTCCTTATTACAGCTGTCCCTCCTTCCCTTCCTCCCTTACAGCTGTTCCTGCCTCCCTTCCTCCTCTTCATACAACTTGCCTTACTTCCCTTCCTCCTCCTCCTCCTCACAGGATTAGATAAATGTAAAATGGCTTCAATGTGTTGTCATTACTGATCATCTTTGTAAACTAATGTCTCTCACTGGCCACAAGATTTGTATATTGTGTAGCAAACATTGTTATTTTTTGTTCATTAATGTTTTGCAGCACCTCTCTCCTACCAAAGCATATTATTTGTGATTATAACTTGTACTAGTAAGGTGATAAATTATGGTAAGGCCATAGTGATTAAGATAAAGTTAGCACGTGTAGAGGATGAGAAAGAAGATATCAATTTGTTATTATAGGAAGTGATTTAGTTATTCAGATTTACAGGTGAAGGATAATCAAGTTAGATAGTGATTAATGAGTACAAGAAAGTAACAAATAAATCCTGATGAAAGTATCTTGTGTGGTGATAGATTATAAATATGTTTCAAGGAGTAAGTTTGGGATAGAAAAAAAATAACTGAAAAACTATATTGAGAATTGTATGTTACATTAAGTGAATTTGTTTTGACTCAGGCATGGGAAACGGGATTAGTGTGAGTGATAACTTAAATATTGACATAAAAAGCTTAAAAAGGCAACTGTGATTGATAATTAAGGTTTTATAATGTAATGGTTAAGGATATACAAGGTTACATAATGATGGTGATGGTGATGGTGATGGTGATGGTGATGGTGATGGTGATGCTCTACTTGTGTGAGTATGATAATATACTGAGCAAAGCAATATCATAATGCTTAATTGTCTCATTTTTTATTCAGAACAAGTATTTTATTATATGGCTAGTTATTCACCTTCCTAGACACCATTACCATTACCTTGACAAACTTCCTACATTTCCCTCCATATGGTAATTATAGAGGATATTATGTAGTGTTAATTAAGCAGAATAGTTTAGTGGAAGGCTAAGCATATTGTTACTGCAACTCACAAGTATCCATTCCTGCCTGAGTAACTGTTAACAAAGCCGCCCAGAGTGGAAGTGTTTTGACTGATGCTCCACAATGTTAGACCAATAAGTTACACGTCATTTCATCGTGATATTTTCTCCCCACGGAATGCCACTCTCTGAGGACCTTTGAGGTAACTAATTGTGTTATACCAAAATCATTACATATTTCGATTAAGTGATATACTAATTATATAAACTACTATAAGGTGTAGCGGAAATCTCTCCCTTTCACTGTCTCAAATTTGCTTCATTGGTGACTGTAATAAATCCGGTTGTCCCATTTATGAAGGGCTGAGGATCTTACAGTGAAATACCACATAAGTAATGCAGTTTAGAAAGTGGAAGGATGTTTAGGTCAATGTTATGTGTATGTAGTGAGAGTAATGCTAAAGATTCACTTCCCGTCTGTCCTAACACTGATCCTTGCACTGTGTCTTCTCTTCAGGGAGTATGTGAGGGACCCGAGGGAGGAGCGACGAAACTTTAAGAAGACTCGGGTGGCATGAGGCCGCTCACTTCCCCTCTGAGCACGTGTCTCAGCGGCGCCGTCGATGTAGGTTTATGTTTTGTTGCGTTTTAAAGTATCTTGTGGCTGTGTGTGTGAGTGATGGTGCAGGTGTGTGTGTGTGTACGCTACTCTGCATCTGTGTCCATGTGTGTGTTTACTCTGAGGTGTGGTTTGGCTGTGTACACGTGTAATGCGATAATTAGGATATGCATTGATGTAGTTGTACGTAAAAAACATCCTCTTCCCTTGGCTTTTCACATTCAATACTTGTTCATGAAATTGAATCATTGTCATCATCACTAGAATCATCTTTTATTCTCATTTTTCATGACGATACAGTAAGGAGATGTCCCCCAGCTCAGTAGTACATGACAAGAGTGAAATTTGATAATCATATAATAACTTGATCACTTCTTCATAATACACTCGTCAAAAAATTGTTAAAGGAGAATATTGCAACATCCTCACACGTGCCCAAGACTGTGTTGATACGAGAGGTTATTCCACAACACCGTTTCCTTCATCTATGCTTGAGCAATATTCAAATTGACAAACATGGTCTGTATTGATCGTGTGCAATGTTTGTGGTGTGTGTGCGTGTGTGTGTGTATATATATGTGTGTGTGTGTGTGTGTGTGTGTGTTTGTGGTGTGTGTGTGTGTGTGTGTGTGTGTGTTTTTTTTTTTTTTTTACGTCTCCACCAATGTTTATTTTTTTGGTGTGTGTGTGTGTGTGTGTGTGTGTGTGTGTGTGTGTGTATACTTGAGGTAAATGAACCCTGCAAGCTGCAACATAAGATAGAAAGAAACATTTCACATTAATAGTCAAAATAATACAGTACAGTACATCGTGGATCATGGATTCCATTAATTTATATGAAAGCCATGTTCATGTTAGATTTGAGTTTGATAGTTATAACCTCGTGGTCTTGTTTACTGAATCACCACCAACTAATGCATTGAATTACATGCAAGATACATTATTGTTATTCATGTAATGTTTCTTCACCAAGGATCCATATACTGTCCTCTCTCATACTGTATTATCTCTTAACTAACGTCTTTATCAGCGTAAAATTGAATCCCTTGAATTTAATAGACAAAGATGAACCCAACACAGGGAAGCAAAACCATCCACCCATTTGAAGTGTTGCATAATGGTGGAGTGGTGTTCTACATCACATCCAAAACTCTTGATTCCTAAATTAATGAGCACATTGTTGTGGCCATCACCTGATGCACCATTAACAGGTGTTGTGGCAGAATAAACACATCTTCTAACCTGGCCTCCACACCACTACACATTACCCTCTACGAGGTATCAGCATGGCTGTCAAATTCATTCATTATGCTGCCACAGTGTTGTGCCACAGGACATGTTAACTCTCTGCTCCCCCACACTCTCACTAAGCGATGAGGCTTGGCAAGTTATTTTTTTAATAGCATTTTTAAAAGTGCTAATATTTTAAAATCACTTAGTGTGGATTCGTAATATAATTTCCATATTTCTTTTCTTCTTCTTTTTTCGGTAAAAGGATAATGTATAACAATACATGACTAGCATTGATTTCATTAGTATGTGATGGAAGAACTCGATGTGCTCGATGTGAGAATATAAAGATCCCGAGAGTGAGGGTGGGAGGCACTGAAGGGAGGGACGAGGGCAGACACGAGAGATTTTTTAAGCTGCAGAATAATTATAGTGTTACGTGTTACGGTGAAGTATTTGAAAAGTGCAGAAAACAGCAAATTCAAATAGAGGATCAACTTTAAGCAATGGTGAAATATTTTCTTTATAACATGTTTAACAGTAGTCCATTCAAAGTGTTGAAAAGTGGGTGGCATAATAGAGATGTACTGTACACAATTTTTCTCTGGTCAACTTTCTGTCTTGAGACTTGCTCCAGCTAAGCTTGTAGACGGCGTGAAGGTTAATATGTTGCATTCATGTTAGCATTAATGGTGAGTCTTCTTAACCACACCTGTTTCCTAAGAGCTGTGAATTAATAGTTTACACATTAGATATAAAATTTCAGAGGAATGCAATAATATTTATGATGTAACATTTTATTTTATGGAATGCTAGATGCTTAAGACAAAGGTGAGAGGAGCCTTCCAGTACTATACATAAGATATAGATATAATGCAGAGCTTGTGGTGTGAACACTTGGTTACCTTGTCATTGTTGCTGCCACGGCTTCTGTCCAGGGTTGTCACCAAGGAGGAAGTCACTGTTGACTGTGTGCGTGTTGGTATGTGTGTGTGTGCGTGAATGCATGTCTCTGCGTGTGAGTGTGTCTGCGTCTAGTGCATACCATAATAGTAGTAAACTTTTGTCTTCAAGGTTAAAACCTCATTACAGATTCTGTACTTAATTTACTACTATGCTGTCAATTGGTTGTTTGCCTTAAATAAGTAACATTCACCAAGTTTTGTTGAAGTCATTACATTATAGATCTCACCTCAACTCACTGAACCTGTTACCCAATGGTCGGTGGTGCAGAGACTTGCAAACCTTGATGTAGCCTGTAAGTAGGCGTTGATGTATGAAGCAGTGTATGCAACTATTCTATCATTGTCTTGCCCAACTACCTTTCCTCAACACATCCTAAATTATCATCACTCGAGCACCTTCATCAGCACTGTGTCCACTGATGTGTTTCAGGTAACATGGTAGGGAAAAGTTGTCATTGTGTTCCTTGATGGTAGACACCAGACACCAAACACTAGACATCAGACACCTGACACCACCACCAGCCAAGTGTTGTCAATTATTAGATTCTTGCACTGCCTTCACAAGTTACCTTCAGACATTTTCAGAGACTCATTGTTGTCTCATATATATATATATATATATATATATACATATATATATATATATATATATATATATATATATATATATATATATATATATATATATATATATATATATATATATATATAAATGATAGTGCTTTTATAATGCTGTGTATACCCTGTCATGGGAAAAGCAACATGATTACTATATAGTCTAACCTAGAACATGTGGCAGATAATTATGGTGTGAATCAGATATTGCGCAATAATTCTAAATATTGGGTTTTATATTTATCGGCAAGGCATTGGCAAGGTTTGATTATCTCATTGGTGTTGTATATGCATGCCTTGATGCAACTCTGGAAAATTTGGTGTTGTTAGTTCAAAGTAGGTTGTTGGGATCACTTGATGTAAACAATCAACACTATGTTAGCATAATACTGTACCAGTGATACAATACAACATGGAAACATTGCATAATAAGTGCCATATGCTTCTCTGCGTTACACATGAATATAGGAGGCCTTAATAGCTTGTACTTGGTGGAACTCTTCAAGCATTTCGTCACCAGTCCAAGAGTTCATGTAATGTTGATGTGACGAGAGGAGTGTGTTGGTGGTTTCTTCAGATCGCCAAACGCTTCTCCTTCACTCCTTCAAACTACTGTCATTGTAAGCTTGCTGGACAAATGCATAATGTATGTACATATTATTTCTCTGTTGATTTTCTATGTAAATTATTGTTATACTCTGATGTTTATCTGCATAAATTTCATATATATTTTTATTTGCTTCAACAGATATTACTACTCTATACATAACTTTGCTGCCATTTAATGCTTAATATGTTTAGAGGCAAAAAGAATTCTGTTGTACTGTGTGTCTTGACCTCCGAGATTAACTCAAGCCAAACTAGCGTAAAGGTAAAGATATGATGCGTGTGCTGCAAGGAAGGTGGAAGATGAGGCAGACCCGTAAGGAGGATTTCACAGTCGTTCTGTTGGACACCAAACAAACACTTCCATCATTGGATTTTACGGAAGTTTCCAATAATAGTAATAACATTGCAGGTGATCATATACGCTCTCTCTACATTTCTTCTACAGGAACTCCATTATAAATTTTCCAGGCCACTTCTTTCCATCTATAGAAATCTTGCATTTCAGTCTTCTTCCTCCTATATAAAATCTTGCTCTCTAGTATCCTTTAGTGTATTGTTTTGAGCCAACGCAAAGGATGTCTTCCTAACACCCACGTGACAGCGACTGTGGAATGTGGGAATGGTCTAGGTTAAGATGGACTCAATGAAGTACTGAGATGAAGCTAGTTTTTGTCATTAGTTTGTGCCTTGTTGCATGAAGGGATGGAGTGGGAGTGGGAGTCGGGGAAGTTGTCAACCTAGTAAAGGAATTCTGGAAAATGAAGGTTAATTTGTTGTTTGATATTTAGTTCACTGTGTAACATTGTTTGCATTTGCCATGTCAGTGCCGGAAATATGAATCAAATGTCTTCTTTTAATGAAGTTCATCAGTCGTATTTGTTGATTGTCATAATTTCTTCATGATTATAAGACTACCAAGTTGGCCTCAATCTCTCAGGGTTCCTACAAAGCAAACAACTTGCTCTACCACTCCCATCGTTCAGTCATAACCAACATTGCACATATCACAATGTTTTCATCTGTTTCTCAGTCACTCATGAGTTCTCTATTCCATGGAAACTACTATGCAAGTTCAATGTCAAAATAACATTCTGTTCCTCATTGCCGTTCTGTATAAAGTAATTTTTTAACCTCAAAGGGAGAAGGAAGAAAGTCCATTTATGTACATGTTAAGGAGTAAATGTGTTTTATGTTTTCATGACAAAGGATGGATTCATGACACCTTGGCAAGGATTGACACATTAAAGAAACTCGGATGTCATTTTTGATGGACAAATTTCTATTTTATTTAATTTATTCACTTACTTTTTTAGATCAAAGAAGGAAACCTTATGTCAATTGAAATGATATTCATTTCTTTGATGTGTGAAATGTTTTGTTAGAAATGGTGTTATCTTTAGGACCTGTGGTAACAAATTGCACTTTTATTTTTATTTAGAAAGACAGTTTACATTCATTCAAGGATAAATATGTAGATCGAGTGACTTTTTAAATGTTTTCATTATGATGACAAACCGATCTTACAATTGCAATAATGGGAATATGTTTTTGATAGTAAACATTTATTATGTCTTTCTTCTCTCACAAAAGTCCATTTTTATCATCAAAATACGTTCTGGGGTTAAAGAATACTAGTGGTGTTGGAAGTACCAGTAGTTACCTAGTTATCAGACTGTTAACAATCACGCCAGTCAGTCAGGATCTCTGCCAACCACACTTGAAGCAGCTTGATATTGTTATCAGACAAAGGAGCCATTAGAAGAATATGCTAACTGTTTATTTCTCAATATTTTTTTTACTTGTATGTCTCAGAAATGTTTAATTAAATATTTCATAAACGTAATGGAAGTATTATTTTGTTATCCACAGTTACAATTAGTTAAATTTGCAACATTGTATTTTCTACGCCTAACAAAAGAAGAAAAATTGAACAATCAAGTGTGAGAAGGAATGGTGACTGGTGCTTCTAAGACTTGTGCATCACCAAGCCAGCAACAAATCATCATCATTGTTTGGGTCATTTTGCTTTGTGAGTACAGCTCCCCACAACCATCAAGTCAAGGCCAACACTACATCTCACACAGTAAGTACACTTGTGTTGACTTGTTTACCGATAGATAGTTGAGGTGAGGCAGTGAACGCCCAAGAAACAGGAACGCCAGAACTTCATAGTCTGGCAAGTCCTTGTTTTGAAGTGGCAAGAGCAGTGCATTGGTCGGTCAACTCACTAAACAAAACATCAACATTCCTAAATGTGACACCAGGCATCACAAACAACCAATTCATTTTATCATAACTTGACGACAAGATTTCTTTCATTAGACATACCCTAAATTTATCATTCTTCATTCTGCAATTTGCTTCCACCTAATGTAAAGGGTCCATTACACACTGAGGCGGCCTGTCCTGCCGCCTACACAAACCAGGACTGATCAGGCAAAACTGAGTGTGTATGGGACGTCCCATACACACTCAGTTTTGCCTGATCAGTCCTGGTTTGTGTAGGCGGCAGGACAGGCCGCCTCAGTGTGTAATGGACCCTTTACAGACACTGTTTTGTCCAGCATATTCTTAAGGATTACGAGATGTCATTACCAAATACATCATAATTCATCCATAAAGTAAGTGCTTCCCTTGTGTTTTGTTTCAATTTTCAGTGGAGATACTTCATCCCTGGTCTTTGTAATAGTAAGCTCACCTTCTATGCTCACACCGGATCAAACCAAGGTCGTTAAAGTCATGTATTTCCATTGCATCAACTTTATTGTGTCTATAGAGTAGATAAATCTGCTTCCTTTACTACATCCTCAACATCATCATCGTCATCTGAGTCAAAAGCACCTTTCATCTCTTCATCTTCTGCCTCTTCTAAATCATCATCCTTCTCTTCCTCTTCCTCATCGTCTTCCTCCTCATTTTCCTTCTGTTCTTGATGTTTCTTTCTTTGATTCTTGGACATGAACCTAATTGTATAATAGAGACAAATGAGTGCGACTTAAATGCATATATTTTCTATAATATAATTGGCCATTTCCAAAATATGTGGATAGCATTTAAGAAAAAGCAAAATTGAGGAATCCAGTTAAATGTGTATATAAAAAAAATTCAACTATATAATTCCTCCAATTTTTCCCTTCCCTCCATAAGAATCAATCAATCATTGGGGACATACACCGAGGTGCACATTGCCTTGCAAATTCTCCAACGCCAACCCCATGCAAGTCCCCTTCCCATACCAAGTAACTCCCAGCAGGAAGCATTGCCTTGCCAACCCTCCAACACCAACCCTGTGCAAGTTCCTTTCCCATACCAAGTAACTCCCAGCAGGAAGCATTGACTTGCCTCGGCCACGAATTTTGTGGGCGCCCCCTTAGCCTCCTCCACCCCGGGTCATCCCTTTCAGAAATGCCCATGACCATATAGCCGGAGTTGACGTTAGTGGACTATGGTGGTAATAAGCCTTGATTCAGTCTCAAGGAGCAGTCACTGATTTGACATGGTCATTCCAGCGATACCCCATGATACTGTGAAGGCATTTATTACCAAAGACATCAATTTGCCTCTTCAGATCAGTGTTCAGTGTCCATGTCTCACCACCAACTTGAAGATTAAAATATTTGTCCATCTGCACTGACACTGACAACGCCAGATACTCGTGCTGAGCAAGCCCATGACACTGTGCCGGGCCAATTCACCGTAAGATTTCTTGACTTCTATAAAATCAAGTCCATATTAGCCTCAAGCAACCTACCTTATTTCATCATCATCCTCCTCGTCCTCATCGTCATCATCTGCGAAAAGTTCCTTAAACTCATCCTTGTCCTTGGCCTTCTGTTTTTCCAAAAGTTCTTTCTTCCTGATCACCGGCAAGTTGTAATCATCCATCTGGACTCTGTTGGAGATTCGCCTCATGTGATCCTTCTCTCTTATCTTGCGCCAACTAGCATGGAAAGTAGACAACGGCGTCCCTCCCTGCTTCACTGTAATCTGGAGGACAGAAATCATAGTATTGAAGTTCTTAAAAAATCATCACAGCAATTACACTATTAATGAGATCTTTATTTTCAGCAAACTCCTCTGACCTCGGCTCTGAAGACTCCCCTAACCACCCACCTGTCAACTCCATCGTCTTATGTACCTGTTTCCATACCCCCACCACTTACTCCTACACTCCCTCCATCTTCCCTTCATCCTTTTCCCCCCCTCTTTCCTTCCCACCCTTTCAGCTACATCAACCAGAAATTCTCTTTAAATCCTTCCTGGCCATATAGTGCCCTTACTTGCATACCTCATACCTCTGATACCTCCGCCTCTAGTGAGCCCAGTATTTCTATCCCTACCATTATCATAACTTGTTAAATTATATTTTTTCAACCACCTTGTGATTCCTTTTTCTTGAACACACTTCTATTCATTCACTATAACTAACCATTCTTTATGTTCCCATATTTTGCCTTGCTGTTATCTCTTTGTTCTGCTATATGACCTTTGATGTCGGGCACTTACTTTATTCCCATTAACTCCCTCACTGCACCAGTCTCTACATCAAGACGTGGCAAGAAATTAAAAAGAGATATTTTCATCAGTAAAATTTTGGGGATCTGGTTTGAACTGATTACAAGTACAGTACAAATCTGTATTACTTTCCTTAAGTCAAACAAAATCCCCCCATCACTTACCTCCCAGTTTTTCACTGCCTTTGTGTCTCCAATGGCAAAGGTAACATCTTTCCTCTTGGATTCGATGAACTCTTGATTTTCTTTAATTTTTTCCAACAAATGTTTAATTTTCTTGGTGTAGTTGGGCACTTTGCATTTCTTCATGAATGATTTCAACTAAGAAAGAAAGATATGAATTACTCTAAAGATAAAAATAAGACTTGAACACAGCAAGAACACACTCATAAATGCCTAAATTTACCTGAACACCAATAATTTTCATACATCAGCATTGATGTAGAAACACTTAAAAGTCTAAACCTTCATGGCATCATTAGGAAGGCAGATTCATTTAAAGTCTATGACCACGATAGAATAAAACCAATAATCCAAGAAAGAAATGTAAAGTAATGTACTACTAGGCTGGTATTGGTATGATTAATTAATTTGACTCCAACCTGTAGCACGGCAGGAACCGCCAGCTCTGGGAAGCCAATGGATGTTGCTTCCACACTGAGGTAGTTGACAATGCCGTCGTACACTTGCTCCACCACTCCATCCTTGAAGCCAGACTCTGACATCTCTGCACGGGACAACCGCAACATACACAGCCAGTCAAAGGGCCGGATGGAAGCTTTCTTGTGCTTCTTTCCAAGGGAAGCTTTGTTCAGAATCTGGAATGGAAATAAAATCTTATTTAATGCTGAATTTTTATCTGAAACCTCAATCCCTCTACTTGTTCCCTCCGTGGGACTGACCTCGGTACAAATTAAACTATTTCTGCTTCCTCGTACACACTGCAGTTCTGTCAATCACTATTAACGTATTATCCTTGTACTCTTTTTCTCCTGTATTCCCATTTTTCAGTAAAAAAAAAAATAATAATAATAATAATAATAATTTGTTTTTAAACATTCATGGAACAGTTATTTCAAAATTAAATAGTAGTAAGCAATAGTTTACCCAAATTCCCCAAACCTCACTTTCTCCTCTTGGTCCAATCACACCATGTATATTAAAGGTGCCGTTGTACCTACCTCCAGCAGGAAGGGCAGAACTGGAATGAAAGTGTTGGTGTTTCTGGAAAGCTCCGTCAGAATGGTACACACTTGGAAAACTAGAGGGTAGAAGGAAGCAGTCGGCTGAAGCTTCATGGTTCCGATGGCAATCTGAGGGAAAACATAAGACACATTAACTCAGCAACATTGAAATGAAAGAAGAAAAAAGAGAAAACTAAAACATTTATGAGTTTATCCACAATTTAGCCTTGGAATGGGGATACAAGTCAATTATATATACAAAAAATAAAAGAAAAAAAATGAAGTAATAAAGTAAAGGTTATCAAGTGCTATAACAGGTAGGCATGAGAGTGAACAAGTTCTTTACCTGTGTGAGTGGGTACACAATGGGCTGCAGGGCTGGACTTGGGTGTGTCTTGGAGAGAAGTTCAGCCCACAAGTGTATGCAGTGAATGTACTGCCAGTTATACACCATCTGTATCCGCTCCTGGTGAAAACATTACCATCAATATATATTCAATCACACAGTCTTGATATAACTGAAAACATGTTACTTACAATTACTTACAATACAATATGAGTAACAAACCTTTTTCTTGACCATGATTGCATTCCTGAGGTGGAAAGCCATTTGCCTGATGTACACAAACGCATGCTTGTACGCCAACACCTGGTCCAGTGCGTACAGCTCCACTAAGGACAACCTCATGAAGTCAATCAAACCCCACGTAGAGGGTGAGGTGAACCTTGAGTTTTGAACATAAGTCAAGTACAACCTCTGAAATGAAAGGGTTTTTGTTATGCCTCATGTCAACCTGGACTTAAATACTTCATACAAACACAATGCAATCTTTTATTTATTTATTTTTCTTTCTATTTATTCATTTACTTTTTATTTAACTTGTTTTCTATTTACATGCTAACCTGTACTTAAATCATTCATAAAAACATAGTATACATTTTTTTTTTTTTTTTTTTTTTCTATTTATCTAATTCATTTATTTTATTTTATCTATTTACTTATCTATTTCATGTTTCTTCCCTTACCTTCAACACCCACTCCAAGGGTTTAGGTGGGAGCTTCTGAGCCAGTCTGAATATAGCCACAAAGGCCACGACCCTCACTCTCTTCTCACTAGTGGCCCAGAGTGTGATGAGTCTTTTGAGCAGCATCTTGCACACACCCGGGTGGTTGGCATAGTAGCTGAGCAGAGGCAACACACCACGGTTCAACACCACCTCCGCCACACTGGGTTCTGCCATGCACTCTGTCAACTAGAGAACATCACTTAATAATCTGCCACACTTAGGTTTTTTTTTTTTTTTATATATATATCACAAACTGTTGGCATCAGTAGGCTTTATAGAGGTCTGTTATTTGGCATAGGTTTATATATATTTTTTTTAGGCATAGTTAGGTTTGGCTTAGGTTAGGTTAGGTATCTACATGCATCTCTACCCACTAATCTTCAGTATCATTATGGCATCTTAACACAACTGTACTTTATTTAACCACTATAACTACAAAGTGACCTTAAACAACTTACTGTAACAAGGTTCCTGAGGTAAGGTTTGAAGAAGTTCCTCATCTTGAACCAGCGCTTGCTCTTGGTTGGGTCGTCTTTGGTTGTCTTGAGTTTGAGTATAGCGGCCAGGGCTGACGGAACACTCCTCAGACACAGCCGGATTATAGCATTGAAAACTGAACGAGGAAACGAAACAATCAATTATAAAACAGCGGATCATATCAAAACAATACACACATCAAATTAGTTAACTAGTTAGTAATAAACCGTCATACACACTCATATAACAGCATAAAAAACTGATCGAGGAAACAAATTCAATTACACATGATATAAAAATAATTTTTCTCAGTATAGCAGTTCAGTGCATGCAAAAAAATATCAAATTGCAATATCAAACACAACTATCAGTCTACAACTACACATCTCTAGTTATTAAAAGGAGGAGTTATAAATGTAGTGTGACATGACATACTTTGAGGTCCTTCCACCTTGTACTTGCTGGTGGCTTCATCCTGATTCTCCTTGCTTCCCAAACTCTCTATGGCTGCTAAAAAGGCTTGAGACACATCCAAGAACGCATCAATAGGCCTGAAAACATACGGACATTAGAGAAATTAAGTTTTGAGGCTAGAAAGTGAGAGGAGTGAAGGGTATAAGTATGAATAACAGGAGACTATTCTACTGTTACCACCTACCTGAGTGAGCTTCCTGGAACATCAAACTGAACACTGATACTAGACTAAGAGAGTGTAGCTATGAAAACTAATACACAGAACTACATTAAGATGATTTCTGTAATAATAAATGGTGTTACTAGATCATCAAAACTGTAAAACTGGATTTGTAACACCCAACCTAAAAATTTTAAAGATAAAATTGGATGTTTGAGCCACAAAAATCTATGAGAATATTCTTAGATACTTACATATCGAAAATGGTGATAAAATTATGCCACACATTTCAATTTAAAACATAAAACAAAGTAAAGACTCTAATTACAGTAAAAGAGAGATGTGAAAAAACTTATTCAATCCTATATTGCTATCCTGCACCTCCTACCAATAGTGTTCCCTTACTTTGAGCCTTGCAAGTCTTCCTCCCACTTGTTGATCATTGAAGCCGTCACAATGTTGGAGCCTCTCTTCTGAAGCTCCTCATCCTCTGCATCACTCTCATCACTGCCGACCTAGGGAGAGAGGGACGCACAATAACCTTAGCCTCAAACACAAATATAGTTAATGTGTTCTGTGTATATATGTTCGATTTCAGACTAAAATGTAATGATGCACTTTGGAAATTAAGTTAGTCAAAATCTTCAGAAGTCAAGATATAACACAAAGCCTTAACTTTTTACGTACACTATGTGAGTCTGCCTTATGCTCATTCATATTTAAGGCGCACACACACACACACACACACACACACACACACACACACACACACACACACACACACACACACACACACACTCCCAGACTCATTATTTCGTTACATTTTTCTACAAGCTTTCCTTTGCAAAATTCTCAACTCACATCTGCTATGACAACCCAATCTGCATTAAGATTTAGCACATTTTGACATTACGCGACAAAATTATCTAAAATCTATGAAACAGAGGCATGAAAATATCCAGTATTCAAACAAAAAAAAGAAAATATAATCCAAAATTGCTCCCTAAAAAATATATTCCAAAATTGCTCCATAACAAACAATGAACAAACCTCTAACTGTGAAGGTGGCTGAAAGATCGCTCCTCCTCTCTCTTGGTCTTCCTCTTCCTCCTCCTCATCACTATCCTCTTCCCCAGAACTGTTGAGGTCCATCACATCAGTAGATTCCATCATTGTGGCATAAAATTCAGGATCATTCAGTTTCAACTTCTCCAAATAATCTTTGCGACTCATTTTGCCGACCCCAGCCAAGTCTTCATCTTCTTCAAAGTCTAAATCATCGTTATCTGTGAAGGTGAAACAAACTTTATATTAACAAACTAAATAAAAAACTAAAAAAACTCAGGTGTTAGGTCATCGTTATCTTTTAGGATGAAATAAACTTAAAAAAAAAAAAAAAATTAGGTGTTAGAATAGATGGATACTCTTATATGAACTAATAAATTACAACCCCTTCCTACAAGTTACTAAGGTATTCACTAACACAATATACAGTTGAATAAGTGTTTTGTCATGCATTGTTGTTATACTTAGATGCAGTACAAAGGTTAGGAGCTAAACAAGGCACCTTCATCTATTTTCTTCTTCTTCACATTCTTCTGCTTCTTTTTAGTAGTTACTGGTGAGTTTTCCTCTTCCTGAAACAAATGTAATACACAAATAAGGATCTATATATAGTAAACTTTTCTGTATGATTCTCAAACTTAACACATTCACTATATAACCTAATCTAACAAATTTCTACTCAGCTATTATTGCATCATCTACATACTGCTTACAATTAATTGATAAAGCAATATTTTTCACAATATTTTAGTTGTATACAGCTATATATTTTTACTTTCAAAATAAAAAACATTCTAGAGTCGTACACATTTATATGTATTGACTTACCGAATCATCATCATCATCATCATCAATCATAGAGAACATGTCGTCTACTGTGGTCTTGGGTGTCATTTTCTCCCTCTTCCTCTTCATCCCGGCTGCCTTCCCACTGCCCTTACTTTTAGGTCTCATGGCTGTGTGGTGCTGTGTTGATCTGAAAGTAACAAACAAACCCACACACATTATTGGGGGTGAACAAACACATTTTCAGGGGTCAACACACACACACACACACACAATATCGGGGGTCAAGATTGTCATATTATGGTTACTATTATCAATGTATACAACTAATAACGTCTAAAAAACAATCAAATTAACTTTAAAACAATCAAATAGAAGAAGAAAAATAACATCCAAAATAGGGAACGGCAATAATAACACAATATTTACCTTTGCCATCCAGTAAATAAATAAGTGTTCATGGCCATCAGCTTACCTTAATACACTACAGAGTCAATGCCTTCTTCTTCTTGTGATCTATTCAGCTGTATATCACTTTGTATTTCCTCGTCTTCTCTTCAGTAAACATAAAAAGGAAGGTGTAATACAGGAGATTTCCACTCTCTCTCCACGTGCCTCTCTCCTTCTTCTTGTGGCCTCCTCGTGTGTCTGTCACTGCGACCATCCTGGGGCAAAGACTATACATACAAAGACTATACATATATATATATATATATATATATATATATATATATATATATATATATATATATATATATATATTATATTTCCCAAACACCCGCACTGACGCACACTATTATAGAGAAAGAAGCGGCGAGACGATCTGTGGACTATCACACGCGCGGGACAACACAACCAAAGCTAAGCTGTGCCTTGTTGCGCCAACAGGACCAGAGTTCATAGTTTTACCGTATTGAATGAATAATTTGAAGAAATTGCCTGAGAAAATGAAAGATAAGAACGTTGAGAATATAACAGAGGACGAAGCAGCACTATATGACCGCCAGATAAGACTGTGGGGTCTGGACGCCCAAAAGAGGTGAGGGTAGCTTCCACTCCATTGCTTACCTTAGTGATAGATAGTAAAAAGCCAAGAGAGTCAAAGCTCATAAGGGTTGCCTCTTCTCGTTTTGTTTCAATCACAAACTGGTCATATCTGTTTTTGGTAAAAGTTTACATGTTCACCAGAATTATTAACCTAACCATAACAACCGTAACCTAAGCTAACAACCTTAATAACCTAACCATAACTTAACCAACCTAACATAACATAACTTCAAAGACGTTTTTCGAGGTAAATAACGATCCCCCCCCCCTGAAACCTTCACAGATATGTTAAGAACACTATGTATAGTATGTAGAGAAAGAAGAAAGGGGTGGAGTAGTGATTGTAAAGTTTTACCCCATATTTTATTACCCAAAAGTTAGGCACGTCGGCTGCCGTACCTGTAAGCACTGCCTATAAATAACACTTTTCGTATAAATTTTGATCCATAGTTATCCATAGTTAAATACAACTAGGTAATTGTAATTATCATGTTATCATATGTTGTGGACTTAACTCTTTGCCCCACCCTAACTTATTTTGTAACTCTCTTCCTTTGTCTGTTTTTCCACCTGCCTATGACTTCAACTCTCAAAAGAGGAGTGTCAAGACACCTCTAATGTTAAACTGGACCTCCATCCTCTGCTTCTTTTTCTCCTACTGTCCTCTTTATAGGGTCTGGCGACAAGCGGGATTTTTTTATGTATTTTTATTGTCTGTTGGCCAGTACCCTTTTAATGTAAAAAAAAATATTGCATTAGATTGAAAGCCAGCTGAATTGGCTGGAAATTGGCAGTCTCTCGTTTTTGTGTTTTTAAACTATAAAGTAGGTAAATGAAGAGGCAGCAATGTTAATCACCAATTTAGAATTCACATAGAGTTACGATTGATTAGAATAAAAATTGTGTTATTTCTTTTGTATTAATCTTCCTCTACTGTCTTAACTGAACATAAAGCCTTTATGATATGATTTCAGATTGCGAGCAGCACGTGTACTACTTGCAGGAGTGTGTGGGCTGGGGGCTGAAGTGGCAAAAAACCTAGTTTTGTCAGGTGTGAAGTCTCTTGTACTGTTAGATCATCGCAGTGTCACAGAGGTTGAAACCTGCTCCAACTTTCTTGCACCTCATGATTCAATTGGAAAAAATGTAAGTTGTTTATATAAGTTAATTTTAAATTGCAATCAGTAGTAGCGTGACATGTAATTTATTTTGAATTTGTTATTCAGCAGCAGTTCAAAAATCAATGCCACAGGTGAAATTGAAATGCAGGAGCCCACATCCACCTTCATATGTCATGCTATGACCACTTGACCATCACTGAGTATGTTGCCATTATTTCATTGTGTATGTATGATACTGCCAGATTTGGCATATCAAAATAGCTTCAGGGTTGGGATAAGCTTTGCCTTAACTGGTGCAGTATGGCTAAAATTGCAATTATTATCTTCCGACTCATTAACTTACATTAGAACCGCTATTACTGGTTCTACCAGCTCCCATGGCACCGACTGAAGTTTCTTAATTTTTGAAACATCAAAGTTGTAACCCTAAATGTGACTATCTAATTGAGAAATCTGACACCACTCATGTTCCCGGTAGTTGTCTAGCCACTTGTCATCCTTACTCCCTGTGATTTTCTATGTTAACCACTCCAGTTAGGTGCCACAGGAAAATTTGAATAAATTACATACGCAGCTGCAAGTGGACCTGCACCACCTGAGTAGTGGCCACCTTTACAATCATATGTAGTTTCTTTATCATTCCTAATTTTTTTCTATTTTGTTCCCCCTGAGGAGGTCTTTAAGTCTCCTAATGATGTTTGTTCTCCTACCATTGCAGATTGCTGAGGCATCACAGGAACGAGTTCAAACTTTGAATCCCATGGTGCAAGTTACAGCCGATTCAAGCAACGTTGCTGATAAAACCGATGAATTTTTCACTGAGTTTGATGTTGTGTGTGTCACACGATGTCAGCAACAAGAATTGATCAGAATCAACGATATATGTCGGCAAAATAAAATTCTCTTCTTCGCGGGCGATGTATTTGGAATGTTTGGCTACATGTTTGCAGATCTGCAAGAACACCATTATGTAGAGTAAGTTCAAATTTGTTTGTTTATATTATTGTTTCATTTGCTTATATTTTTATGTGCATGATAATCCTATCATATAGTCCTATAATTGAATTTTTTTGTTTGTTTGTTATTTTCTGTTGTAAATTTTGTAGAGACTTTTGTCACTGGCAGAGTATTGTTTGGTGTCCCTTACTTATCACACTAATTTCAGACAGTTGATATGAATTGATACCTGAAAGGTCATAGAGTTTGTGGTTTTGATGCTTGTGAGAAATGCATGGATTTGTGATATATGCAAAAATCTTCATACAGATAAGGGTGTGCCAGATGGATAAATGGTAAGAATGAAAGGTAAAGTTCTTTTTATGCTCATTGACCTTGAAAAGAGGACACAATGCCTAGAAAAGTGTTGTGGTGAACGCTAAGATTGTTGAACGTGTCTTAGATCAGTGGCAAGTATGGTTGATGCTAATTTGCAAACTGGCTTGAAAGGTAGTGTGAGAGTGATTAGTATAGAAGTTGAAGTGCAGTAAATGTAGGTACATAATACTGGTTGCCCATCACTTATCCAGCAGTTAATATTCCGGCATGACTTTCGGAGCACAGTTTCAAATTTCCTGGGTTGGTGTGCCACTGTTTCCAGGAGGCACCATTAATGTTTTGATGGTGCTGTTTGTAGGCCACTCCAGATGTCAATACTATAAGGGAAGCTATACTTCTTAATGTCCCTTAGCCACCTTGTTTTCTTCAATTTCTTGTTGTGGCCCCGTGTCTCTTTATAGTGATGTGGCCCAAAAACAAATGTGTTTGCTTTTCAGTGCAGCTACAAAAAATGCTTTAAATGAATTAAAGAACTTGTACCATAAGTAATCAGAAACAATTGGTTCATAGTGAATTTCAAATGACAGTATCTTTAAATCATTATATCATCATTATCATCATCATCATTCTCTATGAGTTCACTACAGGACAAAAGTCAACCTTCTTCACTCACCTTTATCAGCTGTCCCTCTGTTCCAGGTTACCCAAGCAAAACTTCCCATCTCATCCCTAGCAGTTTTCTGTCTGCCCTGCACTTTACCATCCCTGGGTTTCTATTCTGTTACTTTTAACAGATCATCTATTATTTATTCATCCCGTAACATATCCTTTTAGTTTCCAATTGTAGTCATGATGTCTTCAACACTGGTCCGCTCTCTTCCTATCTCTCTTATTCCTCCATGTTAGTCCATGATGCCCTCTTCCTATCCCTTTGTGTTATTCCTTGCCCATCTTCCTATCCTTCCATGTTATGCTTTATGAAGTACAGGCCATCAA
Organism: Cancer borealis; assembly: GCA_036785275.1. Lineage (NCBI taxonomy): Eukaryota > Metazoa > Arthropoda > Malacostraca > Decapoda > Cancridae > Cancer > Cancer borealis. The sequence goes on from JAXIVD010001100.1 coordinate 54,042, forward strand.
ATCCTTCTTTGAGAGATCACAAATTGATACAGATCTTACATTGCAGAGAAGTGAAAGAGAGAAAACAAATAGAGTACAATGGGAAAAAACAAACAGAGGAAGAAACCAAGTTAGTGAAGCAAATAGAAAACTTTGTGCCATTAAGCCAGGCCCTTGATGTTGACTGGACCTCAAAAATATATGCCAATAAGATGAAAAGAATCTCTCCAGCTTACTTCATCATGCAGGGTAAGAACCTGAAGTTGTTTATAATGATGTAGGTATTAACCAAGAAACTCATTATTTTAGTGCATTTCTTTTTATTTCAATAAAGATTTCCAGCTTCCTTAAACAACTGTTCTGTGTAAAAATTAGCTGCAGTTTTTATCACTAAGTTAGAAACTGCCACATTAGACAACACTTTTGTCATTGTATTACTTTTTTACCACAGGCAGTTGAAAAGTGTGCTTAGCCTCATATCCGGGAAGGTCAAGCGCTGGATATAACCAGATTGAACTATAAAACTAAACATAATCATCATGTATATTGTATCAAAATATCAGGATATAAAAGATTCACAAAGAGAAAAATATTAATTGATAATTTTGAGATAGATACAAAAAGATGCAAGTAAACTTGAAATAGCAGACCTAAGATCTTTTTGCGTCATTTACTCATTTTATAACATTAAACAATAATCTACAATATACATCTGTTTGATGGTTGTTTAGTAATTACGAAAGACATGCGCAGCAGCTACTATGGGGGAGCCACTACTTAAGTTAGGATTTTGGCCAGCTAAACTTTTTGATGCAGAAGGAGCTTTGTCTGCTCCCAACATTTTATGAGGAGTTTTTGCATTTGAGTCTTGTGTTGGAGCTGTTCTATGTGTCTGCAAGCTCCTCTGTAGGAGCAGATGAAGTGTTGAATATACTGTTCTTCAGACTCTGCCTCTGCCTCCTGCACTGTTGTGTAGTGTCCATAGTGGTGGAGGAGGATGCTTCATGAGTGACAGGTCAGGCATTGCCTCAGGCATGCCTAAGTTCAGCTGCTTTAGAGCAGAAAAAGGAAGTGTCTGAGAGACAGTCTTGTCCATTGGAAGGTGTTTCAGGCTTTCCCCGTGTACAATAGCTGGATACGCAGCAAAACCTAGTACCTGGGAAGCCTGTTTGCCCCACCCAGGCAATCTTGTTATGTGTAGTGATGGAGGCTGCCATGTCCATGTGGGAGGGGGTGTTCAGTTGAATATGTCAGATCAGCACCCCATAGTGTCAGGGATGAGGAGGTCCACTGTGCGGTGGGGATGGACTGGAGGGGAGGCTGGTGACAAGTAAGTGCCGAGGGTAGGGAGACTGGACAGTCCTCCATAGCCTGGTAGAAATAATCAGAGAGGGGGATGGAAGGAAGAAGATAACTTTATAATAGAAAAAAGAGAAAGGAAGGTTAGTCATTGTAAAGGGAGCTGTGATGTTCACTTAAACGTCATTAGAGTGAAGTGGGACAGTGAGTGGCCTGACTTCAAAGTTGCAATGGAGCAACAAAGTAGAAAATCACTAAAAGCAACTCTATTCTGTTAGGCTTCAGCTAGCCATGTTACAGAAGTGTGCTTTGTTAGTTTATAGTTGGCTGAGATGAGTACCTAACCACTACAGAGAGTTGAGCCACAGATAATCTATGGTGGTGTGCAGAGGATGCTCGTCTGCCTGCAGTTTCTCTCTCTCTCTCTAGATATTGATAATGAATTATGTACTGACCTAAATTTTTTCAGTAATCATGGAATTCATCAGTTTACATGGAAGAAACCCAGATCGCAACCATCAGGAGGAAGATGAAATGGAACTTCTTACAATAAAAAATGCACTGCTGGAGAAGCTGAACGTTCCTGCAGAAAAAGTTAGCAATCAGTTTGCTGGGTAAGCTATTTTTTGTAATTGAATTTTTTAAATTTACCTATTGTGTTGCTTTCCCATCACGAATGCATATAAAAAAACATAAGAAGATTTTACTTGGGGAAGGAATTAGAACCTGTGTGAATAGTTCAAGAAAGAAAGATCTATGTAAAAATCTATAATTTTATCATTGTTAGTGGCAGATCTTATGATCATCGGGGTCAGCTCTATAGTTCTTATTCCATGTCTCAATGCTCAATTTCTGCTCCAAATCCGCCACTAAAGCCGTATCACCCACAAACAGTAGCTGATTTATCTTCCACTTTCAGTCATCAGACTCCTACCTAACATTCTAACATCAACTTCCCTGACCACACAATCCATATAATTATTGAACAACCATGGTGACATAACACATCCATGACATAGTCCTACTCAAACAGGAAACCAGTCACTCACGTCATTTGTCATTCTTACACAGGTTCTATTATACACACAGAAACATTTCCGCAAATCATCCTATCAATCCTGTCACATGTTTTTTTCTGTCAATAAAACTCCAAATACATTTCTTTCCTTTTGCTAAAACTTTTTTGCACACCTGTTGCACAGCAAACACCTGATTTAGACCTTCTAAAGCCTCATTGCTTCTTACTTATATCACCTTCTGTACCTTCTCTGATCCTCTTTATCGGTACCTACCATACACCTTACCAACGACATTCAGCAGACTTATGCCCCTAAAACTAGCACACTCATACTTATTGCCTTTATCTTATACAAAGGAACTACACATACACTCATCCAATCAACTGGAACCATACTGGTCACAAAACACACATTTAATAATCTTCCTAACCACATATATACTAGGCTGACATTCCTCAAAAAAGATGGTAACCGAGACAAGCCGCAGATACACACACACACACTTTTTATTTAACCCTTATGCACCTCAAGGAGAAGAGATTGATCCCCCCAACCCCACTACACGAGAGTCATCATCACAGTGGGGCCAGAGATCACTTCCCCAATTGCAAAATCTGGTTTACCCTTGTTACTTCACACTTATGATCCTCTCCCTCCCAGCACCTGATCTGATCAATTAATCACACCATATGCACTGGAACCTCCTCTTAGGGTAGTCAATGTTGCCTCTTTACTCATGCATTAACCACTGCTTTCCATTAACTCTTATCATGCACAATCATCCTTCCTTGCTCCACAGACATTCCTCTCTTTCAACACTTTTTTTTCTTCACATTATTCACTCATCCCTTTGATGGCCTTCCTCTCACCTCACACCTCTCACATCTGATCTCTTTATCTTCTTCACCAAATGGTCATTGCCATTCTTTCAATATGTTTAAACAGTCTCAACACATGCTACTCTGCTCAACCAGGAACAGTTCTCCTTCACACTTCATTCCTTACTCAGTACATATGCGTTACTCCACATATTACATTTAATCTCTTCTCTCTGACTTCAATACTGCACGTGTCAGCAGATGGCACAGCTATTAATTCATATAACCATTTCTTTACATTCAAAAAGAGTGACGGCAAAAGATTTGTTTGGAATTATATGATAATCATTTATGTGTGCTTATGTCTAAATAGAGGCTTTTTCCTTGTATTCATCAGGATTGTGTTTGGGCAGCTGAGTCCAGTCTGTGCTATTATGGGCGGTGTGCTGGCACAAGATATCATAAAGGCAGTCTCACAGAAAGACCTTCCACACAACAATTTCTTTTTCTTTTCTACCTTGGATGGTGCTGGAGTGGTGGAATGCATTGGAAACTGAATTTATGTCGGTGTTATTTCCATCTCTTAAACTGGCAAAATGAGCCTATTGAATAACTGCTAGAGTTAGTAGCTGATTTTGAAAATAAAATCTGTGCTCTCAAGATACAATAGGATTGCAATTTTTGTGTAATGTATGTAGCTGATTGTTTTCCACTTTTAAGATTAAGCAAAGCATTGATAATAAAATTGGTTATAAGACTAAAGCCATATACTGTTTCCTTTACCTTTTATTTCTGTATGCTGTGGCTGTATTGTAACCACGGGAACCCAGGCAGCATATTGTCCTGGCACTGATTCATGGTAAAATAACAACTTGAGTTTAAGCTGCTCATCCAAAATCCGTGCATCTTTAAAACTGATCCAGGCCATTTCGCAACAATGTCAATTATTTTGTTTGATGCATCAATATATATATATATATATATATATATATATATATATATATATATATATATATATATATATATATATATATATATTATATATATATTTATATATATATATATATATATATATATATATATATATATATATATATATATTTATATATATATATATATATATATTATATATATATATATATTTATATATATATATTTATATATATATATATATATATATATATATATATATATATATATATATATATATATATATATATGTATAGCTATATATATATATATATATATATATATATATATATATATATATATATATATATATATATATATATATATATATATATATATATAGCTATATCACCTGTAATTAAGTTTAAACTGTGGTACCCTTTCCTATTGGCATACCCATGTTTCTATAAGTAGTGGAAGTGGTCATATTGTTGTTTAGTTCGTTATGACTTGATTGATTGATTGACTTTATTTGGTAAATATACAAAATTGTACATATAAAACCGAGGATAACACATAAAGCATTATACACACTTATTTCCATTGTGGTACTCTTATATAAAATCAAAATATTATAAAATATCTAACAGCTAGGCGTCTGCTAACAATAAGTCTTAGCGACGACTTCCAACTTAGTTGACCAGTTAAGATGAAAAGTTTTCTGTATCAACTATTAGCGCTAAATATTACCCTAAACAGTAAATTTTTGATAAGACTTATAAAGGGGGTATCACACTGGGTTCTGAAATACCGGAAAGTTTTGTAAATACGTCCACATAACTTTATTTGTGTAGGACTCCTACGTGCAGATTTGCACGTAATTTATCTTTATACTTCGTAATAGATTTTGTGATCGACAATTGAAGATTTTGGTTGTGATTAATTTAATGATTAACAACTAAAGAAAGAATGCAATATGTATTTTACTGATTCATGGACATGTAGTTATGGTACGAACTTCCGCTTCCGGTTCAAGCTTGTGTAGGAAGTAATTAGTTATTCCAAGGTTCAGAGTTAAGAGGAAATGCTACGTAACTATGCAGACTTAGAAGATAATCTTTCCTTATTTAACTGTACCTAGGAGTAAGAGTGGAACAAATAATAGCAATTGCATAGACAAGAAGGATACCATAGTTATCTTTATGCTCAGCAGTTTCGTGTATTTACTTTTCGCTCCCTCGTGCAAGGTGAGGCTCATAGACTAGCCATCAGCTGAGGAACTGTACCTTAAAATCTATGTAACAAGCACATTTACATAGTGAATTATCTAAAACGTTGCACTGAACTACCAAAATACCATTGATTTTTGTTCAAGGATGATATTTAGTGAAAAATCAGACAGAGTTAGAATTCGTGAGGAATCCAGCGGTATCCGTCAAGAACAAAGCGAGTCCTTGGCCGTTTGAATGGAGGACTAGTACTGGCAAAGACGCGTGCTGGCAACAGTGTACCGTGTAGTAAAAGGCTCCGACCATGTTATAATTGTGTGGAGTTCTTTGTTTGACTCTAAGTTATAGTACATGGTAAGCCACATTCATATCCAGAGGAACATCCGTCGTCGCTCTAGGTCACGCCGGAAAATGGTGAAAGGTGAGGAAAATGGAAGTTGTGGGTGTGGGGCTGAGTGGTGGTGAGCTACCGACGCCCAGGGGACCTTCGGCGACTCATGGCAAGTGTACGTATGTTTAACTGGGTGACGATCTTTATTCTGTGTGCATTGTTCATGGGCAAGTCCAAGGCAGTGATGATGTTCATGTTACAGGCGCGCCAGCGGGTTGACCCATGAGAAAGCAATGTAAAGTCGAGTTTAGGTAGTCAGATGGTAATAATTATTTGTAATATTAGTTTTTTAAATAATTACTGAGATATATTATATGTACCTTGCCTTCTAGTCTTATTTTATGAAATTTACAGAACTATTATGAAATCAAATAAGGTGTATTTACTTGCTACCACCATAGTTTATTGCCGTTGCCAATGGTAGTGAATCCATCGAAGTATTTGTGGAAGCTCTTTTTAATGTATGGTTCATGAGCCTACCAAATTCCTATTGACAAAATTGTACCATTTTAGTTCTGAAATAATTTGATCTAAATCAAGTGGATGATACTGTTTATTACCTTTCTATGTAGATTTTCCGCCACATATACATATATTTATATCTTTATGGTAAAGAATCGCTTCATGACCCACTCGAGGTTACCTTTATAATGTACTGCAAATTCAACTTCAGAAACTTGTTCAGATCACCTCTAACAGTTATGCTGCTCAATTACAGAAACAAAATTTTCCTTCTTTTCGAAAAGTAAAGGTTCGGTAAATCTGCATAACTACTGCTCGGACGATATTGATATAAATATGAAGTCCTACATACTATACATAGTGTACTCAACACATCTGTGAAGGTTTCAGGCGGTGCTCGTCATTGTAAGCAAATATAAGCCATATATGGCAAACCGGGGGAAAAATATAGGGTGAAATGCCTAACTTTTGGGTAATAAAATATAAAAAACTTGTATAACTTAATCTAACCTTAACCTAATCATAACTTCAAAGACGCTTTACGAGGTAAATAACTAACCAGTTAAATAAGCCTAACCAGAACTAACGCAACCAACCCTAACTAAACGTACCGAAACCTAAACAAACTTAACTAAACCTAACAAAATAACCTTTAAAAAAATCGTATTTGTTTCTGTAATTGGGCGGCATAACCGTTTGAGGTGATCTGAACAAGTTTCTGAGGTAGAATTTGCAGTGCATTATTTAGATTTTGATGTGTTTTGAATTAATCTAATGTTTGTTATGCCATGTAGCCTTTTTTATTTATTTTTTTTTTCCCTCAGGAAATGGAAGGTAAAAGTTGCCACGAAAGTTAGTTAATTCAAAACCATCAAAATCAATAAAAAAAGAATAACTTAGTTTGCATAAACTTCCCAGAGTTGAAGTTAAATAAGCCTAACAAAAACTAATCCAGCCAAACCTAACTAAACCTTACCTACCATAACCTAAGTTAAGCTAACCTCATCCTAACCTAACCTAACCTCGTTAGTTGAATGGTATTCTAACCTAACCTATAAACATTTTTGGAAATTAATTATTGGGTGGGGGAGGGTGTGTCCCTTCACTGTGGATTATCTCTGTAATAATACTGATTCATACACAAATTTCTATGGAAATAGATTATTACTCTAATATATACTGACCAAAATTTCTACAGAAAAGCTAAGTAGTAACACCTATGAAGATTGCTGACTCCTGCGGAATGTTAACCTCTCAGTGTGACCAAAAGTTTGGTGATATGTACAATTTATTGTAAGAAGCTTTCATTGCTGGATAATAAACTTATGTGAGCTAACTAATCATATATTTCTTTAAACATAAACTGACTCAAACTAAGCTAAACACATGAAAATATGCTTGCATGCAGTAAAAGGGCAAAACAACTAGTTTGATGATCCTGGGGAAGAGGGTAGATCAATGTGGTCATTATTGTTATAATGACCATCGTTTGACCGTCCTTAGCTTGGAGTTGGACATCTAATGATGGGCCAGGAACAGGATTAGGATTCTCAAGTTCAGCAGCACTATGACAGACGGTCTTTTCAAAGACTTCCTCTAGTGTCATCTGTTTTATTAACAGAGGCTCATTAGTGTCTGGTCATCACTCACTGTAAAGCTTTAACAACTTATGTTTCTGTTTCTTTAAGTCATATATGGTGGTAGTTCCCACACCATAATCTTCAGTAAGATGCATCATGATCAAGCTTCTGCAATAACTACTTTGTGTGCTATCGATAATGACACATGCTTCCTTTTCTGTTTCTGCTTTTTTTTTTGACATTTTCAGTCTTCAAAGTAAAAAAAAATAAAAAAATAAAAACACAATAAATAAACAAAATATCCATGAGCAGCATGTAGCTGACTGGTAGAAGCACTGAGATACAATTACATAACTTAGATTGACTGAGAGCTTTGATGTGCCCTCTCCCCTGTAGCATTGTATTAACCCATCTGGCAAAAATCTGCATGCATAGTTTCAGCTTTTGCTCCATTTCCCATTTGATAACTTCATACTTATCATCCTCTTAACTTTCTTCACTTCCTCTCACAGATGCTTCACCTCCTTTCTCAGTGCCGTCACTTTAATACCAAGGCATCATTTTTATATTTTGAGCTCACAGATTCTCCACTGCTCCCTTGTGAACACTGCTAACACCATTTCTATTTCAAGCCATATAAATTTACTAATTTACTCCAATTATTTCCACACATTCCTATAGATCCTATAGAATAACACACTTAAAACTGGCAAATCTAACAAATCCTTCACAGCAGTGAGTTTACTGCCAATCTAACATGCAGTAATTAATAG
>JAXIVD010001100.1:67500-77500 GCA_036785275.1 Cancer borealis
ACATCAAAGATCTTCATCCCAAACTTAACAACAAGCAGTTGACCTACAAGCTCTCCCCAGCAGGAGAAGAACAAAGGGTAAAAGTGACCAATCCGCACTGAGGATGAACAGAAAGAATTGATCAATCATCGGTGTCTGGTCACATAGCAGGTGGCCAAGATCCTTAAATAGTTGTTCACTCAACACCCTATTCACTCTCACAAGTGTACACCTCTCCATGCTGCTGAAATTGTCATGCAGCAAAATTACTAGTTAGACAAAGTAATACTTGATTTCAAAAGAAAATAAAACACTATTATCGTAGAGTAAAATATTTGAATAAAATAAAATAAAATAAAAATGATTATAATGAACTCTGAACTTGCTATCACTTTTAACAAAATCTAAGAGAAAATCTTCTGCCCATATATACTAGTAATATATATATATATATATATATATATATATATATATATATATATATATATATATATATATATATATATATATATATATATATATGTATATATATATATGTATATATTATATATATTATATATATATATATATTATATATATATATATATATATATATATATATATATATATATATATATATATATATATATTATATATATATATATATATATATATTATATATATATATATATATATATATATATATATATATATATATATATATATATTATATATATATATATATATATATATATATATATATATATATATATATATATATATATATATATTATATATATATATATATATATATATTATATATATATATATATATATATATATATATATATATATATATATATATATATATATATATATATATATATATTATATATATATATATTATATATATATATATATATATATATATATATATATATATAATATATATATATATATATATATATAATATATATATATATATATATATATATATATATATATATATATATATATATTATATATATATATATATAATATATATATATATATATATATATATATATATATTATATATATATATATATTATATATATATATATATATATATATATATATATATATATATATATATATATATATATATATATATATACATACATACATATAGTATATATACATATAGTATATATGTGTTGCTACGTCAACACCATTTAAAATTGTTTTTATATTATAAGTCCTTAAGTGAACTTTAACACAAATAATGGCTGATGAGTAATGCTGAACGAATAGTGATTGTGTTCTTGTGTAAAATGACTATCGGGCAATAGAATTTTGTTCTTTTTTTTCTTCACCGTCTATCCATCCCATTTGTGTCGTTCCTCTTAACCTTACACCTCTTGCATCAGATTCTACTATTCTGTTCAGCAACCAATCCTTTCTCTCCACATGTCCAAACCACCTCAACACACACTGCCCTACTGACCAGCCAACTCTCGTAACACCAGTTCTTTTCATTTCTCACTTGATCTATATGTGTTACTCAACACTCTTTCTCAGATACTTTATCTCCTTTACATTTAATTTTTTTTTTATCTTTGGTAATATTTCAGACACGTCTAGTGCATACATACAACTTTGAATTAATTTCCATTGCACTATAACTAAACATCTTAATTCTTCAGAATATCTTACTTCACCCCTGTCTGTTCTTCCATCTACAGTAATGTGTGATATTTGCTGTGTATATAGATAGACTTTTCTTTATAATAGGTTGAATTAAATCCTATTTCAAACAAGAAGTAAGACTGGCAGTCATAGACTAAGATGTAGTTGAATAAGGTAAGAGCAACTTGTTATGGTTTAAAATACTTTACCATTGGTATATATTGACTAAGTTTGTATCAACAGGTGAAGCAGTTTGGAACCAAGGGTCGTGGGGTTGTAACCACAAGGAAATTCAAGAAAGGAGAATTTGTTGTTGAGTACATTGGAGACCTTATTGATGTTAGGGAAGCAAAAGAAAGGGAATCAAGATATGCACAAGATGCCACCAAAGGTTGTTACAACTACTATTTTACTTTCCAAAATCAACAGTACTGGTAAGTTGTTATATACTGAGTTTTCTATCAATGTGTCTTTAATTTTTTTATTTATCAATCAATTTACCTACATTTCAATCTGGTATTTATTTATTTTGGGACGCCGTTGTGGATACGACCCGTGCCCTCGACCCTCTTTGTGTGACTGTGTTGCCGGCCAGTGTTTTGTTTGTGTGGTGTGTATTTCTCTTGGGGCTGTATGAAAGGAGTGTTTATGTCCCTGTCTTGGCTAACCACCTATTGGGAGATAACAGCCTAGTATGTTGATAGATTTATTTATTTTTACCTTTTTGTTTATTCAGTTATTTTACCTCTGTGGCACTATAAGTTTCTATATTTGTTTCTGTTCATTAAAAGGCTTGTGGTTTTGCCCATCCCGAAATAGAGCTTTATTGTTTTGAGACATTAGGATAAGGAAAGTGTGTCTCCTTATTTAGGGGAAGAACAGTGGCTGTCTACCACGGCTGCAATAGAACGGTCAGAAAGGAAATTAGAGATGAAGGAACAGAGAAAAGGGTAGAAACCGAAAGAGGGAAGATTAGAATTCAAAGCCTTGTACCAGACTCTATCAGAAGCTTTTGATATGTCTTAAGCCCAAAGGCAACAGCAAAAGCTTCACCGAAATCCCCAAAAGAGGATGACAGTTTTTTAAGTTAATTAACACTACTATGCCAAAAGTGGATTTATAGACTGCTTAAACATTCATATGAATTTTACCATTGAAGGTAATTTTTTGTCTTTGAAATATTGAAAAAATGTATAAAATTTTGTTGCAAGAAAATTACATATGGCTTAAGTATGTAAACTTGTCAGCTTATATGTAACAAGACATGTGTGTATGGGTGGGTATTTAACGTTGAATTAAGATTTGATAACAATGAAAGATAATTTTACATTTATTTGTTTATTTCTTTCAGTATTGATGCCACAGCTGAGAGTGGATATTTGGGAAGGCTGGTGAACCACAGCCGAAATGGTAATCTAGTGACAAAAGCAGTGGAAGTCAACTGCAGACCACATTTAATCCTATTGGCAAAGCAAGACCTAGAACTTGGAACAGAGATCCTTTATGATTATGGGGATCGCTCAAAAGAAGCTTTGGAACACCATCCATGGTTAGCATCATGATTACTTGTCTAGACCTTTATTTACCATGAGGCTCACTGGGGTATGGTTGAACAGTAAGGGAACCAAGAATGTCAGGGATACCTCGAGAGGTCAGTATTATATGCTTTAAGTGAATGAATTTTTGGAGAGGTTTTTCCAAAGTTGGCATGGAAAATTTACCCCTTAAATTAAAACAGGAAAAATTTACATATATGTCTTGAAAGAAGATACTAAATGTAAAATTGTTAGAAAATTGATTTTTTGTAAAGGATTTCTATTTTTATTCATGCTCTGGCCTAAGTCTTGCTCTAGCTTACCCCATTGACCCTCTTGATCTGTGATGTGTGTCACCACTTTGACTGCCATTGGTTATTATTTTATTGTATACAACTTGGATATTGAATTTTGAAGGAGAATAGAAAATTCAAATATTGTAAAACCGAAATATGTTTCATACTTGCTTTATGCACACAGGATAAGAACACTAAGGTTTACTACAGAAACACTCAACATGAAACGTGTATTTACTGTGTTATTTTCTGTGTTAAATGGTCACTAGTATCATCAGCATAATTATTAAAGATTACAGTATTGTGACTCTGCAGGATAATTATTGTAGAGGGGAAAGGAAGCAAGATGAAACAGGGAGAGGAGGAAAGCTAGTTTATCACATTGAAGATTGCCATACTTTTATTCTGTTTCCAGGATAGTACTTATTGTATTTATAACTCAGCTGGTATCATCATTGGTTGTTGTTCTGGAACGTATTATTCGGAACCAAACCATTAATTGTTTCATTATGTATTGTTTTTCATATTATTATTATCATTAATTTATTTTATTTTTTATTTTTATCACTTATCATTATTATTAATATTGCTATTATTTGTTTTTTATTATCATTGATATTATTATTATTATTATCATCATCATCATCATCAGTATACGTATCATTAAGCTATTTAATTATTGTATCTTTCAAGTGGTCAAAGTATTATTGCAGAGACCAGGTTGAGTGACTGAGACCATTGATCTCACTTTCCATAGGTAGAGTGCATCTTACATTAATTAAAGTCCAGAGGATATTAGTCTTATGTACATGTATGTAACAGACTGAGTGATGTCTCATAGGTTTTAAATGCATTTACTTTCGGCTATTTGCTTCATAGATTTCTTAACCTTTAGACTTGAATGTAATTTTTTATTTATTAATTTTTATTATAAGTGTAGTATTGTATTATGGTTATGGTATATATGTTGTTTACTTTAAGGAATCAAAATTTAGAAATATATATTAAGGTGTTTTAAGGATGATTGAATGTAGTGGTCATAAGATTTTTTTTAGATTCTAACATATTTAGATTGTTGAGAGAGTGATGATGCAGTGTCAGATTGTTTGAAACAACTCTAAATATGGCAGTTATCAGACTGTTGCATAGATTTGTCTTTCAGAAAGTGAAATAGAGTCTGTGCGGATAATCATTGCGCTCTTCTGAAAAAGGATCGTTTACATTTATGACACTATTTCTATAACAAATAGGGAAGATATAGTTGTAGTTAGTATTGTTTTGTGTTGCCCTGCTTGCTGACCATCTTGAGTCAACATGCTACACAGTCTGCAAGATTTTGAAGGATACGCTTCAATTCTTTCCAGTATTGTGGTAGTCCATTTCAAGTTTGGTGAGTGTGGATGTGTCACGTGAGCAGAGTGTGCTTTTAATGTGGGCCGGAAATTTTCCGCATCTGATATATCAGGAAAATTAACTTGGCAATCATATATTTTCTCCATCCCACAATCACCAAGTTACTGTATCACATCTTGATCTGTGTGCCAGGATGCTACATCCTGTTGGAAAATCTGATCATGTGTCTATTCAAAGGTGATCATATGAAAATTGAAAATACAACATTTTGTTAACAGTTGTATTCTTTGGGAAAGCAACTTAGTTCCCAATGCCATGATAGGAAAAGCAACACCTTTAAACTGAGGGTGTTTTGTGGTGCCTGTGTGTATCAAGGTTTGGTGGGATCTGAGCTAGATCGATGGTACACTTTTGCTGGTCCTCCACTCACACAAAAGTTGCTCTTGTCACTTCAAGGCACAGTTGACCACTTGTTGAGACTAATTTCTGTATTTCTTTGCAAAATTAAACCGCAGTCAGTGGTTTCATCCTCGCGCAATAACAATTTTTGCCAATGTCACATTGCATAGTTTTTTGAACAATACAAAGCAACACATTACCAAGAAGAGTATGGTTTTGTTCCTTCAGTTCCCTGACTAGGATTGTTTTCAAGATGTCATCTTAACATGCTCCTGATTCTGTTAGACCCCCTCCTACTTTTTTCTTCTCTTTTTTTTTCCATGGTTGTTACTTGGGGAGCCTCCCCACTCCACCAGCCTTAAATTGGTGCATCAAGTTTTGCACTGTTCTAAGCTTCAAGATTTCGTTTTACCTGAGCCAAGCTTTGTAAATATTAATGATGCTTGAATTGTTTTGCCATCCGTTTGTTTTCCACCCATTATGTAATCCATCAAAAACTGGCAAAAAACTTTAATGGAGGGGAATATTCAGGCTATAAAGTTCAAAGCCATACTAACTTAACCACTCATGGAGGGAGGCGAGGGAGTGAGACCCTCCTTCCCACACACCAGTGAGTGAGCAAGATGATGTATATCGGTGCCAGACACACAATTTGTGCCTAATGCATTATTTCATAGTTTGGGAAGGAACTTTAGATTTGTGCGATAATTTTAAATGAACAGATTCTGGTGCAAAGATTATCCGTGCAAGCCTGTCGGGTCAGATTGTTTAAAAACTGTCTATCAGAAACTGATGTATCAGGTTGCTTAGAGACTGTTAATTAGAAAGTGATGCAAGATGAAAAATATTACATTGTAGTATTGTATATTTTCATTGTTTGAAAAAACATTCATGCATGGATCAGAACAAATAATAGTAACAAGAAAATAGTTTTGGAATACATTCTTACAATTCAATTGTTAGTCAATTAATGGCTGAAAGGTAACAGAAATGTACATAGTGGCTGGCTCTTATATGTGTTTATTGCATATGCATGAGATAATCTAGTTATTGATTCAGTATACAGGTAAGATCATATCTTACATGGTGGTAGCATTGCAATCTCAGGATGGAAATGTTATACAGTAGCTGCCTGTCAGTGTTCCTAGCATCCTCTGCATTTAGACCTGTGCCTTTTAGAGGACACTGATGGAGCACTAGATGCAGATGTGTATCTGGTCAGTCTGATGTACTTGTGAAAACTAAACTTTGCCAAATGTCTTCATTACCAAGTAATGTATTTAATCATGGATTTATCAGTACATGAAATCTTAAAAATTTATTTTGTTTTAAAGAAATTAGTAACAGATTATCCAAAATCCTACAACTGCTTATATAGATAAGTATTCTACTTTTCTTTTTAAGTTTTAATTAGTACAAAGATAAAAATTACTTTATTTTTACCTTAAGAAGCTTGACACTAATTAATAGAAAAATATTGCATTATTTAGTATATTGACCTGACCATTGACGGATTTTGAATAATTTGTTAATTTAAGTCGTTGGAATGTAGGCCTATTGCTTGTTGCAGCCAAAGGTTTAAGGTTATTTGATTTTTAAGTGTAACTTGTCTGTTGACAACCTACCTAAAAATGTAGAATAGGGAAATATAGGGTTAGTGGTGTTGAATATATATATACATATATATATATATATATATATATATATATATATATATATATATATATATATATATATACACACACATATATATATATATATATATATATATATATATATATATATATATATATATATATATATATGTATATATATATATATATATATATATATATATATATATATATATATATACACACACATATATATACTTATACAGTAGATTCTCGCATCTTGCCACTGATAAGAGACCAAGGTATCGTGGTGAGATCCGAATACAACTTCTTATGGGAGAAAAATACAATCAAGATCGTGACTCCCCAATTATGCACTATCAAACATTTCACTGACAGTTTTACACATTATTTTTAGCATAAACAATAAAGAGAATGGTAGAAACAATACAAATATTTTGATTTAAACACCTTTTCAATAGAAATTGTTGCATTTATGGGGTTAAATGAGGTTTCCGAGGCAAAGGAGTGATTCACTAGGCCACGCCTGCCACCCAACAGAAGCATTAAATTTAGGAGCATTTAATATATATTTCTTAGCAACAATTGTACAATAAAATATACGTGCCTGTTCCCTTACCTGTGGGCCATTAACACTCACACCATCCTTGGCCAGCCTGGATAACAACTTCTCAACATAATATTCAGTCAGTGCAATGACCGTTATTTTCCGAATATGTAGAAGTAAGACTTCTCTGACTTGTGATTCGAGGCAAAATATTTCTTGGCTAGAAACAGAATTGTTGATCAAATCTTTTTTACCTTTCATTGTTCATATGGTGTTTGTGGGAATCCAATGAGGTGTTGAATCTCAGAAATCTTCATTCTGTCGTCCTACATTTTTATGATCTTTGTTTTATCCTCTGGTGTACTTTTTCAAAGTTTGGCTTTTGCAATACTCTTGTCACTTTACCACATCTCCTTCCCTCTTTGATGGTTCTGCCTGCTGTTCTGAGGTTCACCCACTCCCACCAATCCCCTGGCAGCACTATTGTGCTTGGCCGACAACAATAGTGAGATTATACCTGTATATGAGACTGACCCTAACAAAAACACTTTTAAGTGGCGGGTGCACTGGTGCACTGGTGCGAATCCAGGTTGCAGTGAGATTGCCTCGGCATTTCTCGATATCGATCAGCTCAAGTCAGTTTGTGCTGTTGTATTTCAGAGTCTCAGTGGCGAGATTCAAGATTCAATGACAAGATTCACGATTTGGGAAATATATATATATATATATATATATATATATATATATATATATATATATATATATATATATATTCCAGCCTGTTTTTCCTCTAAAATGTGTAGCCAAGACATACACACGCATACACATACATATATACTGCTCTTACTTAGCCCCTAGGCTACAACACTAGAGAAATACAACCTGCCCGATAAGTCTCGCAAATGAGGGCGATGGTGGGGATCGTATCTACAACAGAGTCCTAGGATTTACCCCTACTGCTTCATGTTTATTTCATGCCCTCTCCGTTCACACACCTGATGCGCAAGAACCTCATCCAGAGGTCGTTAAGGCTGCATCATTAATTATGCATTCATCAATACTCTCCATTCACTTTATCATGCACAATTATCCTTTCTTGCTCCACAGATATTCCTCTTTTATTCAACGCTCTTCTCACACTGTTCATTTATTCCGTTCTTGGCCTTCCTCTCAAGGTTACAGCTGACCAGAGAGTGTGGCCTGAAATGGTTTTGCCTTGGACTTGAGTCTCCTGTCCAACCAAGATTTGCTTGGTCTTTTTTTTCTAGCATTTTTTCCCATTGTTTCATGTCTTTTCCTCCTAGCGTCCCACTACCCCTTTTTTCCTATAGTATGAGAGCCGTGATGAGAGAATGAAAGGCTAACTTCCTTCCATTCCAACACACACTGTCTCACTGCCAGGTTCACCATTAAGGCCACTCCTTCCTTTGCTCTTCATCTAGTCACATTTGACATCCTTCCAATCACACACCAAAACTCACATTCACCCTTCCCTTTGGAGGGACATTGGGACCAGATTGAAACCTGATGCTGCGACACTTTGGACTTCAGTCTCTGGTCCAACTAATTTTTGTTTGGACTTTATCTTTTTCTAGCTTTATTTCCCTTGGTTTCATCTGTCTTTTCTTCCTAACCTCTCACAATCCCTTTTTCCTAAAGTGTGAGAGCAATGCTGAGAAGATGAAAGGCTAACAAGTTCAGTCCTGGACGGCTTGAGGGTGTTATGAGCACGATATACCCTCCCTTTTATTCAAGAACATATCATCTTCATAGGCTGCACCATTTACAAATTTTGGTTGGAGGTTACTACCCTCTGCTTCAAACAGCCTAATACTCAAAGTAGTTAAACAAGAAGCTCGACTTAATGGCTTCTAACATATTTCTGTCTCTGTGTGCATCTCCACTAACACGGCATGGTCCAAGGCTAGCATTACATTTCCAACTGCTACATCATATCCTCCTTCCTTCTCTCATACCTATTCCTCTCCCACTCCTCTTGTCGCTTCATCTAGTAGTTCCTTCAGTTCTAATGACTAAAAAATGTTCTTTGGTAAACCGTGACTGCTCAAATCATTACTCCTTCAATTTCAAACCTTGCTCCCCTTCAACGACACGTTTGTACACAAAACAAAGTGTCTTTTCTGTGCTTTCCAATCAAAAACATCAACTGATCTTACTTTGTACTTAATCACAAAATGTTCTTCTCTGCAACTTCCTGCCTAGAAGACCTTAACTTTCACTGACTTCTCTCCTTCCCTTAGTGAGATCATCTCTTGACATTGAAGCCTTTACCTTAGGAAAACATTTAATTGAGAGATGCTATTGCTGCTACAGCCTCAAATGCATATAACTTTGTAAGTCATGTCTGAGGACAGTATGGCAGCAATTTGGGTAATCTTTGGCCCCTCGGCAGTAATACCAAAGAATGAAAAGTGGCCACTGGATACCGTGACCCGAAGCCCATTTGAGAATTTTATCACTGTAACTATTACATGCGTTTTATAGAAAGCGACGAAAGGGACAGAGTGGGTGATCTAGGCAACTCCTCCTCTGTATACTCTAGTAAGAAAAGAGAAGGGATAGGAATGTCAACATGAACCCAAAATGGAC
>JAXIVD010001100.1:82500-100814 GCA_036785275.1 Cancer borealis
TTAACCTAACCATAACCTAACCATAATCTAACCTAACCTAAACCTAACCTAACCTAATCTAGCCACTAGGACATTAACCTAACCTAACCTAGCAGAAGGGGCAGCGTGCCCCCCTGGAACCCCCACTAGGACAAAGGACCGGTGCTACTTTGGCTTGTTATCTACAAGGAAAAAGTATCTACACCGTACAAGTTTTATTTTTGAATGATATCTACATAGTAAAACATTATAACATATATATAACAAAGAAAATGTAATTGAAATAGTTAGGTTAGTCTAACCTAACCTAACCTCTAGATCGCATACCAAAGTAGACGTTCGATCTATTGAGTTATAATGAAATTGAATTGGAATGTAATAATAGATGTAGGAGTGTAAAGTACTATTATGCATTAATTTCTTTCTAGGCAAGCAATGGTGAAATACAGTTTGATATTATAGTAATCAGGAAAATAAGGCCAGATTCGTGTTCAGCATAATCTAAAACCTCATTGTAACAATTTTCATGAGATTCGGAGGTGTGAAAATTTTCATGAAATTTTGTAGGGTAACACCCTTAGAGTTTTTTAGATAAATCACATATTTTGAAATAACTCAAAATGTATGGGGTTTACGTAAAAAACATATAGAATATAAAAGAAAAAACAAGAGCCGTTCGTTCTATTGAGCTATACTAGAACTCAATTGGAATTTAATTATAGGTGTAAGAGTGTAAAGTATTATGTATTCATTTCTTTCATAAAATTTTAATTTTCTTCATAGGTATTTGAGTTATTGAAAAGACGATGACTTTATGAGATATACATAACCAAACTCCATGACTTTACTTCTATACAATTTTCCTTTAAGACTAATATTTACGTAGTAAAATGGGAAAACCTTTTTCGACCTCAATTCTGGTGGAATTTACGGGCCACAAAATGAAAAATCCAAATATTATAGTAAGGAAAAAACTAATTCCAGCTTCGTGATCAGCATGCCCGAGAACCCCTTGGTACCAAGTTTCATGAGTTGTGTTGAAATATTAACCTAACCTAATGAATGACTCGAAAAGTATGAGATTTACATAAAAAATGTATGGAATAGTATCCTCCTTTCTTTCCATCTTACAACTGGCCTTCCTCTCCTCGTAGGATCTTCAATTTCACTCACTCACAATATAAAGTGTAGATTGCATACCAAAGTAGATTCATGACACGTAGATAACAAGCCAAAGTAGCACCCAAAGAACCTCCAAAATTATATGGTTATGACTTACCGGTGTGGTGTGGTTATTGTTAAGGCGATGGAGGTGGGTAGAGCTCAGCGTATATCTATGCGGCACTCCTTCCCGCACTTTTCACAAAGTTTCTTTTCGGGCACTAAACCATGTCTCATTAACAGTTTGAGTAACCCTTCACAGTCCTTGAAATATGTTCCACAAAAATCACCATAGGACAAATAACATCCTTCACAAGAAACGCCATATCAACAACTGACAATGCGTCTGTATAGGAACACCTGAGTGACCTGACATGTCCCTAAAACAGATGAAAAGCGTAACTGAACCTAGCGTGGCCACACTTATGAGTGCTATTACAGCCACACTAGAAGCGAGCACCTCATTTTTTTTACGTTTATGGCACCATTACCGAGTCTTCTACATGATATGTGAGTCGTGTTTGTACGTGACACAGACCTATTCTCCAGTTTAACCCCGCTTTATAATAATTTACTACTTCATACTTATACTTTCAGGCCTTACAATATGTGGCGTGGACTGCTTCATGACAGCTGAATGGAAGACCAGCACCAAGATAATAGCAAGGAGTGGACTGGGTGTAGGGAAGGGAGACATTATAGTGACCACAGCACAAGGAGCGAGAGGGACTTCTACTGTACAATTCAGAGGTGAGGCAAGGGAAGGGAAGGTGAGGTGAGGGAAGAAGGGAAGGGAAGACAAGGTAAGGTAAGGTAAGGTTAGGTTAGGGGTTTGATATTTAAATTGGATGACATTTTTCAGACAGCTTGGCAAGGGAAAAAAAATATTATGAAGACAATTTAATAAGAGAAAGAAAAAAATTAATAATACTTCCGGCCATGTTAAAAAAAAAAAAGGAGTTAAGAGGAGAAATATAAGGAAAATTAGGGTAGATTACTGTTAATTATTCCCACTTAATAGCCATGTTAATGAATATATGTTAATAATAATACTTAACGGATATCTTAATGAATATATGTTAATAATACTTAATGAATATATGAATTACTGTATATTAATGATACTTATACCCATGATAATTAGTGTTAATGTGTTCCCAGGTTACCAGGAGACCATGGGACCACTGAAGGAGTCTGCCGTGTGGGTGGACGAGACAATCTTCCTTAACATGGCTTTTGGAAGGAAACGACCCATGTCCCCAGCGTCAGTCCTGCAGGATGACCCTCTAGGACTCTCTGTGGAGGGCCATGAGTAAGTGTGTGTGTGTGTGTTTGTTTGTGTGTGTGTGTTTGTGTGTGTCTGTTTGTAAGGCTTTGTAGTAATATGTACACTTAAGAGAAAGGTTTGAGACATAATGGTTAATTTTTACTAATATAAATGTATGTATATCTAATTAACTTTTCTCTCTCCCTCCCTTCTCTCCTCCCTCCCTGCATTTCTTTATACTTCTCTCTCCCTTTCTTCCCTCTTCCTTCCATCACTTCCTTCACCTCTTTTCTCACCCTTTCTAACTTCTTCCTTCCTCTCATCTTCACCTCACCAAACCATTAACTTTTCTCTCTCTTCTCTCTCCCTTCCTTCCCTCCTTCCTTGCATCCCCTTGTTTTCTCTCCTCACCCTCCCTTCTTCCTTCCTTCACTTCACTAAATCTTCTCCTCTTCTCTCTCACTCCCTTCCCTCCTTCTTCCCTCCTCCCATCCCTTCACCAAACCATTACCTTCCCTCTCCTCACCCTTGCCTCACCCTCCTCACCCTTCCCAGTCGTCGGGTGATGGATGAGGAGCTTGAAGAGATGTTCCCTGGGTGTTCGGGTGACTTAACATCCCCCAAGTTCAGCCCAGAGTGGTTCCTACTGGAGCATCACCCGTCCACCTCCTTTGATGATTTGAGGGCGGGTCTGGCTTGCCTCAGGAGGAAGGTGGAGGCTCAGAAGGAAGGGCAAATATCATTCCTTAAGGTGATCATTGTGTTGGGTGTTCTATTTATTTATTTATTTTTCCTTTCTTTTTTTTGTGTTGTGTATTCTATTATTATTTAATTTTTATTTTTGTGTTGTGTATATATATATTTTTTTATATTTATTTATTTATTTTTTTATTTTGTGGTGTATTGTTTCGTTTTGTTTTTCTTGTATTGTGTATTTTTTTTTTTTTTTTTTTTTGTGTTGTGTATTGTTTCGTTTTGTTTTTCTTGTATTGTGTTGTGTTTTTTTGTTTTTGTTTTTTTTGTATTGTGTATTGTTGCTTTGTTTTGTTTTTCTTGTGTTGTGTATTTTTTTAAATTTTTTTTTTATGTTAGGTGCATAAGAGCTGCCTTGTGTGTGTTAGGTCAGTTCAATTCAACTGGCCTTTTGCAGCCTCCTTATTTATTAACTAACTAACTAATAAACTGACTGACTGGCTGACTGGCTGACTGACTGACTGACTGACTGACTGACTGACTGACTGACTGACTGACTGACTGATTGACTGATTGATTAACTGATTGATTAACTGACTGAACTAAACTCAACTCAACTAATTAAATCCTCTACACCTTCCAGGCTAATGTGGGTTCAGTCCTGGAACAACTAGACACTTTGCAGGAACTCAAGTGCAAGTTTGAAAGTGACATCCAGGAATATGGAAGAAACTCTACCCATGTGCTGGAAAAGTCTATCATTGGTGAGTGTGAGAGAGAGAGAGAGAGAGAGAGAGAGAGAGAGAGAGAGAGAGAGAGAGAGAGAGAGAGAGAGAGAGAGAGAGAGAGAGAGAGAGAGAGAGAGAGAGAGAGAGAGAGAGAGAGAGAGAGAGAGAGAGAGAGAGAATAGCGGTTTAGTATGTAAAGATATGCGATAAATGAATCTTTGAACTATAAACTATTTTTACGAACAGATTATAACCATTCTTTACCACCTCCTCCTCCTCCTCCTCCTCCTCCTCCACCACCAGAGTGCAAGGAGGAGGCGGACAAGCTCTTCGAGGATGTACTCCAGAGGAAGGACAGAGCGGATGGGACTCGAAGCGCCCTGAATGTGCTCAACCGGTTCCGTTTTCTGTTGTTCCTGCCGGTGAATATAGAGAGGCACATCCAGAGGGGAGACTATGATATTGTGATTAATGATTACGCGAGGGCTAAGAGTCTTTTTGGTGACAGTCAAGTGCCGGTGAGTTGTGTTATTTTTATTTTTTTTACGCAGTTATTTATTGTGAATGTCTGTGTGTGTGTGTGTACGTGTTAAGGTTTTTTTTTTGTTATTTTTTTATCATGAATGTGTGTGTGTGCGCGTGTTATTTATTTTCTTCTTTAAATTAGTAATAAAAAAATATATATACTTTCACGACAGAGTGATTGCAAGTTTTTTTTTTTTTTTTTTTTTGGCTTCTACGGCATTATTAACCGTAAATATGCGTGTTATTTATTATCATATTTACATTAATGATAAAATAATATACTTCTATGTTACGATATATTATTATTTATTTACTTTTCTTGGTGTAGTTGTTCCGGCGTTTCTACAGTGAGGTTGAGAAGAGGATTGAAGACCTTAGAGGAGTGTTAGGGGAGCAGCTGATCCGCATGCCATCCTCCCTTGACCACCAGAAGAAGATCATAAGGTAATAAAGGGGATTCAAGGGTCTATAAGGGAATTTATAAGAGGATTCAGGGATTTATTAGAAGAAAATTGATAGAGGAAATTGATTAAAAGTTATGAGATTATTGAGTTTAATAGTTTTGGAGTATAGATTAGATTAGGAAAGTTTAGGTTAGACTAGGAAACGTTAGATTAGGTTAGGTAAGATTAGATTAGGAAAGAAAAGGTTAGATTAGGTTAGTAAAGGGTAGTTTAGGAAAGGAAAGGTTAGGTTAGACTAGGAGAGGAAGGAAAGGTAAGGTTAGGAAAAGTTAGATTAGATTAGACTACGAAAAATTACATTATATTAGTCTAGTAAAAATTAAGTTATACAAATCACCACTATTACTACACTATTATCATTACTGCACCACTACAGATTAAATTACATTAGATTAGACAAGTAACCACACCACCTCACCCCCCTCACAGAAACCTTCACCACCTTGAGACGCCCGGTGACCCAGCCTGGCGGTGCCTCTCAGCCCAACACTCCTACATCCTGAACCTGCTTATGTCATCCCGGGACTCACACCTCAACAGGGAGATGGCTGACCATGACCTAGGCTCGGGTGGAGGCAAGGGTGGTGGTGGTGGTGGTGGGGCAAGGCATACCACACCTGCTGCTAAGTATAACAAGATAATGATGTCTTCTGTGGGGGAGTGGCAGGTGTGTGTGTGTGTGTGTTTTCTTTGGTATTGTTTATATAGTGTGTCTGTTCTGCTTTGAGAATTGTCATAAGGAAAAGTTTGCTATATGTAATATTTCACTATAATTAACCTTTCTTTCTGTCTACTTATTACCTTAATATAGTGTCATATGGCCTTTGATTTTGATGTCTGTGGCTTTCTTTATTCATATTAACTCACTCACTCACTCCTTCCTTCCTCCTTACTCATCTAGCTTCCGTTAGTATTCTCATTATATTCACATTAACTTACTTACTTACTCACTCAAACCTTCCTTCCTCCTGACTCATATCCTCTCAATATATTCACATTAACTCACTCACATACACACACACTTACTCACACTTACTCATCTTCCCTCCACCAGGCCACAGCTCCAGTGCGTGTTCTAATGGTGGAGGAAACTTGTGAACTTCTATCCACTAATTTTCCTGATATGTGGAAGCTGAGTCAGGCTTACTTTGGGGGTGAGCTGCTGCCTCTCTCCGCCCAAGTGGATCACCAGCAACACCCCAGATGCAAGGTGTGGGCGTATGTGTGTGTGTGTGTGTGTGTATGTGTGTGTGATAGAAAGAGAGAGAAAAAGATTGTGTTTGTATGTGAGAGATAGAGATAACACACACATTAATACCTCCATATACACACATACATACACATACACATTCAAACACACATACGCACACATTCTTACCTCCATGTACGTACAGGAGATGATACTTGAGCTGCTGCATGTGTACAGTGGGGTGCTGCGCGGTGCCCTGATGCCGCGCTCTCTTGACCCGGCTGGTAATTACTTCAGGAAATATCATGTTTGGCCGGAAGTGTTGCTGGATCAGATCACACCTTGGCTGCCGCAGGTATTATTGTTGTTATTGTTGTTATTGTTATTTTTGTTGTTATTATTTTTGTTGTTATTGTTATTGTTGTTGTTGTTATTATTGTTATTGTTGTTATTGTTATTTTTTGTTTTGTTCATCTATTTTTCTTCTATTTTTTATGCTATTGTTATTGTTATTATTATTATTGTTAGTTGCAGTATTATTATTATTATTATTATTATTATTATTATTATTGTTACTATTATTATTATCATTATTATTATCATTATCCGTGTTTAAGATATACATTTAATTATATTTTTTTTCGCATTGATTCATATTCGTGTATATTTTCATTTCTCTTCCCTTCCGTTCACCGTTCTTCAGGTTCTTCGTCATGTGCGTGGCTGTTACAACACACTAATGACGCTTGACCTTCCCAATGATGCCCTCGATGTCATTCGTGACCTTATATTTGACCTCAGGTATGTGCGTGTGTTTGTGCGTTAGTTTGTGTGTGTGTGCGCGTTTCTCCATCTTACAGTAACTTTTTTATATTAACTCCTCTTCTTCCTCCTCCTCTTCCTCCTCCTCCTCTTCCTCCTCCTCCTCTTCCTCCTCCTCCTCTTCCTCCTCCAGGGTGCATTGCCTCACCTCACTCTTCCAGCAGACAATGGAGCATGTGTGTGGACTCTACACAAGGGAACAGTGGAAGGTGGAGGTGGATGACGAACATGGAGGGTGCACACAACTGGTAAGACGCACACGCACATGCCTCGTCTCGTGTGCGTATGTGTGTGTGTGGATGGGTGTGTGTTTAGGGTTAGTTAAGTATGTGTGTATTTGTGTGTGTATGTAAGGCTGGTTTACTCTACTGTGTGTATGTATGTGAGGTTGTGTGTGTCTTTGAGTGTGTGTGTGTGTGTGTGTTTTAAGATTGATATATGTAGTTTTTCATTACTTACTGATATTTTTTTTCTATCAATCTACCATGAAATAATCTTCCTTAACACACAATACAGTCCCTTTACTAACCTTTACTTCCCTCACAGCCCCATCTAACCTAACCTAACCTAACTAATCCTTATCCCCCTTGCAGCCCCATCTAACCTAACCTAACCTCTCTACTAACCAACTAACTTAACCTAACCTAACCTAACCTAACTAAGCCTTACCTCCCTGCAGCCCCATCTATGTGAGAGTGTAATAGGGGAGTGTGCCCAGCTAGTAAGGGAGACAGTCTTGGAAGCCAGCCCGAAGGAGGTGCCTCTTCTAGACCATCCTACAGTCAGAAGAGATCTTACTACACTTATACATAATGTTATTGTAGCCTTTGCTCAGGTAAGGATAATTATGTGTGTTAATTAATGGTTGTTAGGTGTAATTAGTGGTTTGGTGATGATTTTAATGCTGTTTTGTTATCTTGGGTATATTGTTGGTGGTAATTTATTATTATAATTGTACTATTTGAGTGTTTTATATAATTTTATTTGTCTGTTTAATTGTTGGTGGAATTTTTTTTTTTTTTTTTTTAAAGTTATCTATCTTGTTTCATCTTTAGTTTATGTTTTCCTTATCTTTCTTATCATTGTATTATGTTTTTGATCTACTCTTTCTTAACCTGCCTTCTTATTTTCCCACTTTCTTATTTCCATCCTTCCTCCCTTACTTTCATTATCTTACCTTCCCTACCTCACCTATCACCCTGCCTCTCATCCTTCATCCATATTTTTCTCCCTTTCCTCATTCCTCCTCACCCTAACACTCTTATCACCCTTCATTCACCCTTCTTCTCACCTTTTCACTCTTCTATCACTCTCATTCTCTCTTTCACCGTCCACTCACCCTTCTACTCTCCTTCACCCTCAGGCGTTGGGGAAACTCACCCTAAGAGACCCTGACGAGGACCCTGGTGAGTGTGGGGTGAGTGAGGATGCCCCAGGGGTGGAGGCTCAGTTACTCATCACCCTGAGTAACTGTGCCTTCATGCGGAGAGTCATCCTTCACCGCTTGCAGGACACTCTTGTAAGGGCATCATACCCGCAGGAGGAGGTAAGGATGGGTGGTAGGATGGTAGGATTTATTGTGAGGTTAAGTTAGGATTGTGTTTTTTTTTTTTTTTTTACTATTTATTTACGTAGATAAAGCAAAGGATATTATGTTTATATTTATTTATTTATTTATTTATTTATTTATTTATTTATTTATGGTAGGACTGTGTGTGGTTAGGTTAGGTTAGGTTTGTGTTGTGTTTTGCTTGTGTTTTTTTTTAATTTATTGATGTATATGAAACAGAATATTAAATTGTATTACATTATTATTTATATTATTCATGTATTTTTTTTAGGGTGTGGTTGGCTTATGTAGGTAAAAAAAAAAAAAAAAAAAAAAAAAAAAAAAAAAAAGGATGTTAGGTTGTATTATATTATGTTTATATATTATTCATTCATTTATTTTTTTCCTATAGGTCTGTGTAGATAAAACAAAGAATATTACATTGTATTATATTACGTTTATATACATGTAATATATTCGCATCACAATATATGATAACTTGCCTTGATAACTCTCCCTCTCCCTCTCTCTCTCTGTCCCCCTCACTCTCTCCCCCTTGTGTGTGTGTGTGTGTGTGTCAGGTGAAGGAGGCAGTGGAACAGGCTGACCACACCTACTCACAGCTGCAGGACAGACTCTTTGAAGCATACCTGGAAGAACGGGTCGACCCAATCATAGGTAAGAATGGGTGTTAGGTTAGGTTAAGTTTAGTTAAATTAAGTTGAATTAAGTTAGGTTAGGTTAAACTCTTTCAAGCTTACCTGG
Organism: Cancer borealis; assembly: GCA_036785275.1. Taxonomy (NCBI): domain Eukaryota; kingdom Metazoa; phylum Arthropoda; class Malacostraca; order Decapoda; family Cancridae; genus Cancer; species Cancer borealis. The sequence continues at coordinate 91,643 of JAXIVD010001100.1, forward strand.
AAGTATGTGTTAATATGTGTGTGTGTGTGTGTGTGTGTTTGGTTACGATTGAAAACTTAAGAATGTGTGGGTGTGGGAGTTAAGTTTAGTCAAGTTAAAATGAAGTTAGGTTTGGTTAGGTTACAGAAGTATTGTTTATTCATTAATTTATTTGTATTATTATTTTTTTAGGTGTGAAATTGAGCTCTTAAGTTTATAATGTTTTTTCTTCACCTTTATTGATTTATTTATTAATTAATTTATTCATTCATTCATTCATTCATTCATATGTTTTCTACCTTCCACTAGGTATGATAGAGCATTTGTTTATTCATTTATTCATGTTCTACCTTCCACTAGGTATGATAGAGCATTTATTTATTCATTTATTCATGTTCTCCCTCCCACTAGGTATGATAGAACATTTATTTATTCATTTATCTATCTATTCATTTATTCCTGTTCTCTCCCTCCCGCCAGGTATGATAGAGCGGTCCATGTACTTGGGTTTGTATGACTGGGGGAAGGTGGAACAAGAGCCTTCTGAGGTGAAGACTTATGTCAAGGAAATACTCATCAACATTACTCACGTACATGCTGAGGTAAGGAGGAGGAGGAGGAGGAAGGTTGAATGAAAAGTAGGTAATGCAATACTTTAAATACATCAATTAATTAAGGATATATAGAAATTAATGATGGTGGAATAAGCTAGTTTAGTTAATATCTTGATTCCAAATTGTGTTGAAATGTGTGTAATTATTCCTTATAAATATCTATCTTACAATTACTATGTGTGGATTAGAATATACATTAGTGTTAATCTATCTTAGTTTTCTCCTCTTCTTTCCTTACCATATATAGATTAGAATATTAATTACTGTTATGAGGGAAGGTTGTAAAATCGCGAATCTCATGTCAAATTGCGGTGCTACTTTAGCTTGTTATCTACAAGGAAAAATTATCTACACTGCACAAATATCTAATAGTAATATTATATTTCATTAATGTTATTTGACAAGCAAGGGTGAAATACAGTTTGATATTATAATAATCAGGAAAATAAGTCCAGATTCGTGTTTAGCATGACCCAAAACCTCATTGTACCAATTTTCATGAGATTCGGAGGTGTGAAAATTTGCATGAAATTTTGTAGGGTAACACCCTTAGAGTTTTTTTGATAAATCACATAATTTGAAATAACTCAAAATATATAGGGCTTACGTAAAAAACGTATATAATATAAAAGAAAGAGCAGAAGACGCCCTTTATATTGAGCTAAGATAGAAGTGAATTGTAATGTAATTATAGCTGTAGGAGTGTAAAGTAATATTCATTGATTTCTTTCATAATTCTTTTATTTTCTTCATAGGTTTTTGAGTTATTGGAAATATGATGACATTATGAGGTATACATTATTAAACTCCATTAATTTACTTCAATAAAATTTTCCTTTAGGACTAATATTTACGTAGTAAAATGAGAAAATCTTTTTCGACCTCAATTCTGGTGGAATTTTCGGGCCACAAAATGGAAAATCCAAATATTATAGTAATGACCAAACTAAGTCCAGATTCGTGATCAGCATGACCGAGAACACCTTGGTACCAAGTTTCATGAGTTGTGTTGAAATATTAACAAAAAAAGTCTTAATTTAACCTAAACGTTTCCAACCCATTTGACTTTTGACAAAAATGTATAGAATAGTCTCCTGCTCTCCTTCCATCCTACAACTGGCCTTCCTCTCCTCGCAGGACCTTCAATTTCACAAACAAAATAGATTCAGGACACGTAGATCACAATATAAAGTGTAGATCGCATACCAAAGTAGATTCAAGACACGTAGATAACAAGCCAAAGTAGCACCCAAATTACTTATATTCTTGTAACATCTCCCTTATTCTTTCATTAATTTCCTCTTATTTTTCCCCTCTTCTCCCTAGTTTCCCCTCCTCTTCCCCTACACTAGATAACAATATATCAACCCTCTAAATCCATATCTAAATACATCTAATCTTACCTTAATACCAATCTTACAATTAAAATAAAAAAACATATATTAGTATCATAAATTCTACCTTAGCCCCCCCTCTCCTTTCCCTCCAGGTGGTGCGGGTGTGGCCTGGGCTGGTTGGGGGTCTGGTCGGGCGTGTGGTGGAGGGGGTGGGGGAGGAGATGGCCCGTTTGATGGCGTGTGTTAGCCAGTGGTCAAGGAATGGTGCTATACAGGCCCACACTGACCTGACTGCCCTCACATCAGTGCTAAAAGGTCATGTGTCGGCTGCTGCAAGGTGTGTGTGTGTGTGTGTGTGTGTTTATGTGTGTTTTTATAATTATTTTCTTTGTGTGTGTGTGTGTTGTGTTGTGTGTGTGTGTGTGTGTGTATTTTATTTTTTTACTTGTGTGTTTTGTATGTTGTTTGGTTTTTATTTTTAAGTTTGTTGTCCTCCTCCCTCCTCCTTCCTCCTCCTTCCTCCTCCTCCTCCTCCTCCTCCTCCTCCTTCTCCTCTTCCTTCTTCTTCATCATCTTCTTCATCATCATTTTCTTTTGATCTTTATCGTCCTTGTTCTTCCTTTTGATCCTCCTCCCCCTCCTCCTCCTCCTCCTCTTCCTCCTCCTCCTCTGTTTTTCTATTTATCTCTTTATTTTATATCTTCCATGTAATCTTTCCCTTCATTTCAGTGCGTCCTTCCAAGAGGCGGTGGAGACTGTACCCAAGTTATCCCCCGCTGAAGAAAGGTAAAGAATGTGGTTAATTGTGGTTAATTGTGGTTTATTGTGGTATATTTGTGTGTTGATAAGAATGTATTATACCTTCTTTATTATTATTTGTTCTCTCTCCCTTTCTCTCTCTCTTTCCCTCTCTCTCCTTCTCTCTTTCTCTCTCTTCTGTATTGAAATGTTATGTATATATGTTATGGTTTCTCTCTCCTCTCTTATTTTCTTTCTCTTCTAATGTTTTTATGTCCTTATTTTCTTATACTCTTATTTTTATTTTGTTCTTCCCTTCACTAATGTTCTTCTGTTCTTCCCTTCACTTATGTTATTATGTTCTTATGTTGTTATGTTGCTATGTAGTTATGTTCTTCTGTTCTTCTCTTCACTAATGTTCTTCTGTTCTTCTGTTCTTCTCTCCACCAGAACCAAGAACAACATCCTGCACACCTTTAGAAGCAGGATGAGGTACTTGCTGGCTTGCTTCCATGACCTTGACACACCCATGCAATCTGACCTCACGCACTCACTGGCCTGAAGGGGGAGGTCATGAGGTCAAGGAGGAGGTCAAGAGGTCAAGGAGGAGGTGAAGGAGGTCAAGGAGGAGGTCAGGAGGTCAAAGAGGAGGTTAGGAGTTGAAGGAGGAGATCAGGAGGTGGTTAAGAGCTCAAGGAGGAGGTCAGAAGGTCAAGGAGGAGGTCAGGAGGTCAAGGAGGAGATCAGGAGGTGAAGGAGGAGGTCAGAAGGTCAAGGAGGAAGAAGAGAGATAATTAGACTGAATTTATTTCTATGTAAGGTAAGATTAATTTTTTTTTTTTTCCTCTATATATTATTTTCCTTATTTTTTCGTGTTAGTAAGAGATTAATTAATATATATATGAATTAGGGTGAAAAGAGTGCTATGAGAGAGGTAATGTAGTGTGTGTGTGTGTGTGTGTGTGTGTGTGTGTGTACAGTGTTAAGTTTAGTAATTATTCATTTTTTTATTATTATTAGTTTTTCTTTGATTTTCGTTTGATTTATGACACGTGAATATATAAGAGAATGCGTTGTATATATACGTATAATATTTCCACTGACAATTAGATAAAAAATATACGTATAGATTTAAATATTTATACATTTAAGATTATATTATTTATACAATTCAATATTATCTATTTAAGTGAGAAAAAACGTAAAGATCTAAATAATTATTGATTTAAGATTATATCATTTATACAATTTATTATTATTATCTTAGGAGAGAGAAGAAAAAAAACCCATTTATATATCTTCAAGGTAAGGAAAAAGACAAATATACATTCCAAATACCGTATACTAATCTATTTTTGACCTAATGAAGTAATGCGTTAAAAAATTATAACTATATGGTTTGTCTCAACTCTTAAAATGGTTAAAATATCTATTATTATTGTAGATTCAGTTCGTTCTGTTAAAAAGACGTAAATATTAGAAACTACATTATTTTTCCCGGTAAATGAGTCAACCCAGCCCATCCTCGTTCACTTACAGCAGGGTATGACGTAATTATATCCATTTATTAATTATCGAAAGTAATGAAAAAAGTTTAAATAATAATAATAGGTGAATATACAGTATAATGACAGTTGTACTAGCTATGAGGCGTGCCGTAGAACATGACTTTAACTAATAATAATGATAATTTTACAATAACAGGGAACATATCATATAACAGAAGCTGTCCTAGATAAGAGTCATACCGTTAAGGATATTTATAAGTAGTATAAAAAGCTTAAAAATAACACTATCAGTAGTATATACCGGTATAATGACAGCTTATCTAGCCATAAGCTGTACCGTAGAGAATGTCTTTAAGCAGTAAAAAATAATAAATAAACAACACTGACAGAGTTTACCATATAACTCAATTCATTTTAACGAAGAACCATTTCATAAGAATTATCTAAAACCAATGAAAAATACTTAGAAATAACAGTATGAGTGTAATATATGGTATAACACCAATATAACTAGCCATGAGCCACACCGTAGACGACACACAGTGCTGCCCTCTAGCATGACAATCCATCACCACCCCCTAGTGAGCCTCCCTCTCCCCTCCCACAGTGTCAGTACGTGGCTGGCATCCATAGTGAGTGGGAGGGCGTGATAAAAGCCTCCATTTTGACCCCTTTAATTCTCCCTCCTTTTACCCTGGTGTGCTCCTGGAGAGGGGTGACGAGGAGACAAGATTTACCTCATCACGCAAGACAACAGAATGACGATGTCGGGCGAGTTTGGGAATCCGCTACGGAAATTCAAGCTGGTTTTTCTAGGCGAACAAAGCGGTGAGGAATAATTACATATATACGTGTTTCTTCATTTATTTAAGGTTATTGGATTGTGGTTTGGGGTTATATTGAGGTTATTTGAGGGTGAGGTTAAGGGTGGGGGGGGTTGGGGGTGGGTGTGGCGGGAGGGTGAACTAATGTAAAGCAAACATTGATTTTCTTGTGTCAGCTGCACGAAGGAAGGAAGAGAAGGAAGGAATGAAGGAATGGAAGGAAGGAAGGAAGGATGAGAGAAGAAATGGAAGGAAGGAAGGAGGGAGGGTGTGTGTGTTTGTGTTTGTATCAGCTGCACGAAGGAAGGAATGGAAGGAAGGAAGAATGAAGGAATGGAAGGAAGGATGGAATGGAAGGGAGGAATGACAGGAAGGAAGGTGTGTTTGTGTGTGTTTGTCTGTGTTTGTTTGTCTGTGTTTGTCTGTCAGCTGCACGAAGGAAGGAAGGAATGGAAGGACGAACGGAGGGTGTGTCTGTCTGTCTGTCTGTTTGTATGTCTGCTTGTCTGCTTGTCTGTCTGTCTTTATTCATGCTTCGTTACTTATTGAATTGTAGTATTTTTTAATTTTATTTATTTATTACGAGTGTGTGTGTATGTCTGTCTATCTATCTGTCAACCTATATGTCTGTCTGTCTGCTTGTATGTCTATATATCTATCTGTCTGTGTGTGTCTATGTCTGTCTGTCTATGTCTTATCCATAACTGTATCTCATATAATTACTGTATTTTACTTGTATTCCTGAAGTCTGTATTCTTTGAAAGGAATTATTGTTATGCTTTAATAATCTTATCTTATCTTTATTTTATTTTGTTCCCATTACATTTTAAAAAGGTAGATTGTGTATGAATTTATGATTTTAACCTCAATAATCTATGTTTGAAAGACTATATTAACATTTTGACTAATAACGATGTGATTTTTGAATGGAATGATATAAAAATTGAACCTAAACTTATATTAATAGTTTCTAGAATACTAAACTTATTTTTCGAAACGTTACATTGATAGTTTCTAGAATATTAATAGTTATTTATGAAACGTTACATCAATACTTTCTAGAATACTGATCATTTACCTTTCTAGAATAGTAATAATTTTCCAATAGCTAATAATTTCTACAATACTAAGATTGTTGATGAAACTTTACATTAATACTTTCTAAAATACAAAATAATTGACCTTTTTAGAATACAAATACATAACTTTTCAATAACAATAATACAAATACATTTTTATATTATACTAATACTTTACCTTACAACTATAATATTCATGTTTTTATTAGATTTGAACTCTTAATTAAGGGCGAGGGACCTTACCTGCCTTACCTTGAATTTAGGGGGAAAGGTGTGGCCATTTGCTGATTGAGAGAGAGAGAGAGAGAGAGAGAGAGAGAGAGAGAGAGAGAGAGAGAGAGAGAGAGAGAGAGAGAGAGAGAATAATATCATTAGTTTCATGCCTAAAGACTATATTAATTTATGTTTATTTATTATTATTATTATTCTGTTTCCTATAATGATTTACACCTGGTTATAATATCTTTTTCTTACCTGTGTAATTAGTAGTGTTGCAAGTCATCATTTACCTGTAGAAGGTGACTCATAGGTGATTAGTGTTAAGGTTATAGGTAATTAGTGTTTAGCAAGGTAATTATATACATATTTGTCTTTACTTTCATTAAAAAACTAGAATTATGTAGAAAAAGTTGTATTTTAAAGGAATTTTTAGATACATTTTTCCTTTTTTTCTTTATTTAGGAGGAAATTTATATACTTTTCCACTTTTTCCCCCTTTTTTTTTTTTTTTTTTTATCTAGGAGGAAATTTATAAATACATCCATTTTTTTCCGTCACTGAGAAAGAAATTTATAAATACACTTCTACTTTTTTCCTTTTTTTTGTCTTTTTTTATTTAGGAAGAAGTTTTCAAAATACACATTCCTTTTTTTCCCCCAAATTATATATATACCCAAAAAAATGACTGAAATTAATATATAGGAAAGAGAATAATAGATTACATTGTTTTTTTCCTTTTTCCTTCCTTATAAATAAACCAATAAATATATAAGAAAAACAATATTAAAAAGAGAAAAAAATAATAATTTGTATATATATATAATTCCCGGACCAGATTTTTATAATATCTACGTGTTTTTTCTTTATGTTTCAGTCGGAAAAACGTCGCTGATCACACGGTTTATGTACGATTCCTTTGACAACACATACCAGGTGAGTGAAATGCAGTGGGAATATACTTAGTGATTTGTTATATATATACTTAAAGATTAATTATAGACAGAAATCAATCAATACTATACTTAGATTTTGATAATATACTTTAGAAATGAATTAAACACTTAAAAATGGATTAATATTACACTTAGATTTTGATAATATACTTTAGAAATTAATTAAACACTTAGAAATGGATTAATTATACTTAGAAATGCAATAATATACTTTATAAATTAATTAAACACTTAGAAATGGATTAATAATATACATACAAAATCATTATACACACATATCTCAATAATAGACTTAGAAATTTAATAATATACATAAAATTCAATAATATACATAGAAATTGATTCATAATATACTTAGAAATTAACTATAGACGTAAGAATTCATTGATAGTTTATACATAGAAATTAATGAATAGATATACATAAAAAATAATAATATGTATGATTTTAATATAAATTGATACTCTTTGCTTGAATAAAAAAGACAAATTTTTTTTTATCATTATATTTTACTCTCTCTTAATTAAATTGGTAATAATGATAAAAAAACAAACTAATTAGGCTTGAGTACTTTTGAAATTAAGACCCTCATTAGATACCTTTTAGAAACCTGTTGTATCTTGTATCTGTTTTTCCAATAAGCCTCATTAAAATTAACTATAGGGAGGGTAATTAGGGTAGGTGGTTGTAATTACGTTGTTAATGATTGAGTTTATGTATGTTATTAGTGTTATTATTATTATTATTATTATTATCATTATTGTTATTATTATTATTATTATCATTATTATTATTATTATTATTTGTTTGTATTCTAAGATATATTTTTATTTATTTATTATTTATTTCGTGTTTTTTACTTATTTATTTATATTTATTTATTTATTTTTTATATTATAAGAATTTTTTTGTATATATGTGTCTTGTTTTATTGTATTTTTCTTGTTTTTTTATTGATTATTTTTATTCTTTTTATTTGTCATTGGAGAGAGAGAGAGAGAGAGAGAGAGAGAGAGAGAGAGAGAGAGAGAGAGAGAGAGAGAGAGAGAGAGAGTCTGCGAATGGCTCTGGAAACTTCTTAACTTTCCTTGCAACTTGTCATCTCATATTTTCTTTTTTTCCTTTCCTTCTTTCCTTCCTTTCTTTCCTTCTTTCCTTCCTTCTTTCCTTTCCTTCCTTCTTTCCTTTCCTTCCTTCTTTCCTTCCTTCCTTCTTTCCTTCCTTCTTTCCTTCCCTTCCTTCTTTCCTTTCCTTCCCTCCTCATTCATTCTTATCTTTTGCTCTTAACATATTTTTCTTGTGTGTGTGTGTGTGTGTGTGTGTGTGTGTGTGTGTGTGTGTGTGTGTGTGTGTAGGTTAGGGTTCGTGTGGGATAGAGAAATTAAATTAAGGTGTGAAAGGTCAGAGAGAGAGAGAAAGAGAGAGAGAGAGAGAGAGAGAGAGAGAGAGAGAGAGAGAGAGAGAGAGAGAGAGAGAGAGAGAGAGAGAGAGAGAGAGAGAGAGAGAGACTGACTCATACTAAAGACACTCTCTCTCTCTCTCTCTCTCTCTCTCTCTCTCTCTCTCTCTCTCTCTCTCTCTCTCTCTCTCTCTTTAAAACTGAGCACTTTTATACATTTTTTCGTTTTTTTAATAAATAAATAAAAAAATATAATAAAATAATATAGTTTACATAAAGTTTAGATAAAAAAAAAATACGATAATAAATAAAAATGTTCTTGAAATAATAATAATGATAAACAAAGTCGAAATAAAATGAAAATAACTAATGGTAACTATTGATAACTTAATGATAACTAATGATAATAATGACTCAATAATAATAATGATAAACCTAATAATAATTGATAACTAATGCAACGACTCTAATAATACGTAAGGAGTTATAATGAGGATATAGATAGCATATAATTAAGCATAT
>JAXIVD010001101.1:0-2500 GCA_036785275.1 Cancer borealis
CACCACCCACCACCACACCACCACCACCACCACCACCACCACCACCACCACCACCACCACACCACCACCACCCACCCACCACCACACCACCACCACCAGGCATCACAACCCAGGCACTACTACTACCCTTGTCACTACCTCCTGTTGTAGTTCCACAGAGTTTACGCATTTCTTTGTCGTTCTTGTCCGTGCTTATTGAGTTTCTTTGAATTTCATTTTACATCATTATCCATCTTCCGTGTTTGCCTTTGCTTGCACCATTAGGCACATAAACTCCATGGCTGATCGGAGTTTTGAAAATCACTTGAGTAATGACGTGTAACAGAGCACAGACGTGACTGAGTGCAATGTGTGACAAATGGCAAACAAATTATGTGTGTGTGTGTGTATCCGTGTGTGTGTGTTGTGTGTGTGTGGTATCCGTGTGTGTGTGTGGTGTGTGTATCCGTGTGTGTGTGTGTGTGTGTGTGTGTGTGTGTGTGGTGTGTGTGTGTTGTGTGTGTGTGTGTGTGTGTGTGTGTGTGTGTGTGGTGTGTGTGTGTGTGTGTGTGTGGTGTGTGTGTGTGTGTGTGTGTGTGTGTGTGTGTGTGTGTGTGTGTGTGTGTGTGTGTGTGTGTGTGTGTGTGTGTGTGTCCTTTTGTCTGTGTGTTTGCATATTCTGTGTTTTTATTTATGTTGTTGTTAAAGTTATTGTTCTTCACATGGGACTCTTCTTGCAGCGGCCTCCTTCTTGGGAAGAGACTAGTGGGGGTTGCAGGATAGAGTGAAAGGGGAAAGGATAAAGTGACGAGGAAGGAGGTTCAATGGTTGTACGCGAGAAGTGCGATGTCTGCTGTCGTGCTATGGAGGAGGAGAGGAAGAGTAACTGTGGAGGTGTGGCATTTAGGGACGTCAAGGAAAATGAATCGATGAGGGGAGGAAGTGGTTTATCAATAGGGGCGAGGACAAATGTAGAAAGGAGCAAATTGTGAAATAGGGTTTAAATATAATATATATATATATATATATATATATATATATATATATATACTATATAATATATATATATATATATATATATATATATATATAAAGCGAAGAAAAGTGTGCAGGGAAAAGGAACATGGTAATACTGTGTCCAATACAGGATCAAGGGAGAAACTATATATTGGAATTCCATGTCAGTTATTTTTGGTCTTGCGAAAGTTTAGCTTGCAGAGAGAAGACAGACAGATTAGTTTCATTATAAAATGGGTTAGTTATCCGATGATTATATTTCGTTCATTAATACAAGGGAATACAAAGGAAGAACGGACAGCAGCAGTTATATTGTACCTAACAGGGCTGTACTGATGGCCTTACTGTTAGTACAATATCTACTTGATATAGAAAAAGTACAGCAAAAGAGGCAAGCTCCCTCCTCATGTAAACTTTGTAAGCTAACATTACGGTCGTTGGATTACCATAACTTGACCAGGGATGAAAGAACATATAATGTTTAACTAACATGACGGTCGTAGGATTGGCCAATTAGAATAACATCACTATACTTCACAATATTGTTATTGCACCTACTTACCTCAACAGTTTCCCTGTGCATGCGAAGTGTTTCTGGAATTCGTCCTGGAGTATAGAGGCACTGTTACCTCCGCATAATTCCTCACCCCTGACAGGATTTTCCGGCCTCTCTTCTTCCCTCTCCTCGACTAGGTGTCGTAGTATCGCATATTCTGCAGCTGCAATGCATTCTGCTTCTTCTAAAGTATGTCAGCATCTATTTCTGCGGCGATGTTAAACCCAGCAGCATTTCCTGTAGCCATGGTCTTGGTCTTGGTCAATACTATCACTGCATAATTCGGACTCTCACAGGAGTTAACAGCTTCTATTCTTACCTCACCTCTTCTTGCTATATAACACTCTAAGTTACTGCGGCTATGATTGCTCCAGATTCTATTATAGCTTAGTAATCAAAGTTGTTCTACAGCGATAAGGCAAAGGAAGCCGCCATGATTGGTTCAATCAGCTGATTATCTCAACAATAGAAAAAATAAAAAAAACACATAGCGACGTCGCTATGTTGTCCCAATATCGTTCGGTAGGCAAATTCTTCATCCTTCCCACCCTCGGCTGAACGCAGCTGTATTCTGTTCTAAAGGGGAGAGATTAATGAATTTTCTGAGCAAGGAGTAAACAGTTTCCCTTAGAACGTACTCCTTTCATTAATTTGAGAGAGGAGAGAGAGAGAGAGAGAGAGAGAGAGTAGAGAGACGAGAGAGAGAGAGGAGTAGAGAGGAGAGAGAGAGAGAGAAGAGAGAGCGAGAGAGATGAGAGAGAAGAGAGAGAGAGAGAGAGATAAAATTGGGAGAAAGAGTGAGTAGGAAAAAAGAAAAGGGGAGGGAGAGAAAGGGGAGAGAAAAGAGGAGAGACAGGGAGAGGAGAGAGTAGGAAAAGAAATAAAATGGAGGGAGAAAGGATAGATAGAAAGGAGAATAGAGATGATAAAAGATAAGAGAGAGAGAGA
>JAXIVD010001101.1:5000-7500 GCA_036785275.1 Cancer borealis
AGACTCCTAGGAAGGGCTGCTTCGGGTGGATGCGTTGCTGCGTCCCAAAACGGTTTAAAAGGTGGTGGAAAAGGCGGTCACGACGGCACAACAACACCGAGGCTGTTTATGGCGCGCACTGCCAGGCCGAGGATTCAGGTTCAGCCCCAGCCCAGCTGACCACGGCACAGGACGGCCAAACGGAGGGAGCCGAGGCTGTGCTTGAAGGCAGTAAGGGAACGAATACTGATGTGCTACAAAACACTTGCACCGCCACTACGTCACGTCATACTGGGTTTACGTCTCCAGTCATCGTTGGTGTAGTATGGAAAAACAAATGTGCAGACAGTGAAGGTGAGAAACAAGATGCAGGAGTTGGTTTGCCATTGACAGAATGTGCATCAACGGCGGTAACAAATCACTTCCAAGACACACTTCACGCACCAACAAACAACAACAAAACAAACAAACGTCGCCGCCGCAACCGTAGGAGGAAACACAAGACTCAACAAGTGATGCTGAAATGTGTCTCTGAAGAAGAGCAAACCATCGCTGCCGAAGTACCAACCGTCATTACAGAGATACAAACCGTCATTACAGAGGTACCAACCGTCATTACAGAGGTACCAGCCGTTAATACAGAGGCCGGCGCCTCACCCTTAATACAAATGATGTCTGACACACGCGATCAAGGAACTAACCAGACAAAGGAAACCAACAAGCGTCGGCGCCGCCACAGGAGGAAAAACAACAAATGTGAAGAAGTAACGCTCACATCCGTCACTGGTGAGGAGGCGCACCTTGGTGAAGAGGTTACGTCCGTTACTGTAGAGGACCTGCCCGTTACTGTAGAGGACCTGCCCGTTACTGTAGAGGACGTGCCCGTTACTGTAGAGGACTTGCCCGTTATTGAACACACCCACTCCAGTACTGAAGCCCTGCCGTCTGTGTCTGAAGAGATCACCACGTCCATTACTGAAGAGGTGACGCCTGTGTCTGAGGAGGTCCTGTGCGCTATTGTAAGTGAAAATGTTGCATCAAGTGAAGAGGAAGTGTGTGAGTGTGACCAACACAAACTGACGATCGAGGAGGAGTCTGAACCAAGTATACAAGACAGTATACCAGTTAAGAGTGAGTCCTACACATCCGATCAAGAGGCGGCCATAGTTAATACCAACACCAACAAAGATGTCGTTCAGGAAGAAATTGTTCCAATTGACGTACAAAAAAAGGTTATTAAATCAATGAAGAACAACGGAACAAACGATGATTCCCATTCTGATGACGACATCAACGTTACTGTTCCGTCCGTGGAGGCGCAGCGCAAGATTGGCAAGTCTGTGTTGTGCGTCGCTAACCTACGGGCGGCTTTTGAACAATGGCGGAACGTTCCTCAAGGACACGTCAACAACGAAAACCTTCACAACACAGACGAGGTGAGATCGGTCAACGAAGCAACAACCTTGCATTGCGATGGCCAAAAGAACAAGATGAACAAGTGTAAGAAGGTAATGAAGCGTCGCACACCTGTTAACACAACACACAACCAACATCAGGACTCCAAACCTGCAAACAATGAAGCCGACCATGATTCAGATTCTGATGACGACATCAACATTATTCTTCCGTCCATCGCAGAGCAACGCAAGTTTGCCGAAGGTGCGTCCCACATAGCAAACCTTCAGAAATTCCAGAAAGTGTTGGACAAGGTTGGTTTAGTTATGATGAAGAAGTACTACGTGCTCAACTACAGGGATGTGTGGGCACGGGCTGCCGGAGGACAGTATCAAGGTGTTGTAGGAAGAGGCGACAGCCGCTGGAACTGGCGAGGAAGGGGACGGGGAGGGAACAGAGGAAAGGGCAGGGAGAGTGGAACAGGAAGAGGACTGGAAATGCCTCTAGGAAGTGGAATGTTCAGGGGAAGAGGAAGGGGACTGGAAATGCCTCCAGGACGTGGAATGTTCAGGGGAAGAGGAAGTGGACTGGAAATGCCTCCAGGAAATGGAATGTTCAGGGGAAGAGGAAGGGGACTGGAAATGCCTCCAGGACGTGGAATGTTCAGGGGAAGAGGAAGGGGACTGGAAATGCCTCCAGGACGTGGAATGTTCAGGAGAAGAGGAAGGGGACTGGAAATGCCTCCTGGAAATGGAATGTTCAGGGGAAGAGGAAGGGGACTGGAAATGCCTCAAGGAAATGGAATGTTTAGGGGAACAGGAAGGGGACTGGAAATGCCTCCAGGACGTGGAATGTTCAGGGGAAGAGGAAGGGGACTGGAAATGCCTCCAGGAAATGGATTGTTCAGGGGAAGAGGAAGGGGACTGGAAATGTCTCGAGGACGTGGAACAGAAATAGCACGAGGAAGGGGGACTGGAATGTCAAGAGGGAAGGGATATGGAAGAGGAAGGTGGTGTGGATAGACAAGAGGACACTCACGACGAGGAACAAGATCAAACAATGGATAGTGAACACAATGAACAAGAAACAGGATCAACAATGGATAGTGAACACAATGAACAAGGAA
>JAXIVD010001101.1:17500-27500 GCA_036785275.1 Cancer borealis
TCTGCCGCTTTTCATGTCCTCAAGTTTATCAGATTATGAGACTTTAGCACGCAACTGTAACATAGATAAGCAATAGTGTGTGTGTGTGTGTGTGTGTGTGTGTGTGTGTGTGTGTGTGTGTGTGTGTGTGTGTGTGTGTGTGTGTGTGTGTGTGTGTGTGTGTGTGTGTATCTATGTATTTATGTATCTATCTATCTATCTATCTATCATTTTATCTATCTATTTATCTCTATCTATCTCTATCAAACTATCTATCTATCTATGTACTCATATATATATATATATATATATATATATATATATATATATATATATATATATATATATATATATATGTATGTATGTATGTATGTATGTGTGTATGTATGTACTTATCTCAATTTATCTATTTATCTATTTATCTATCTATCCATCAATTTATCTCTGTTGTTATGTCTATTTATCTATTTATCTACCTATATATATGTATATTTATCTATCCATCTATCTATTTATCTATCTATCTATCACAATATATATATATATATATATATATATATATATATATATATATATATATATATTAATAGATGCAATATATGGACAGGGATAGCCGAAGGCTCTTTTGCCGTGTTTACCAATCGTGGAAGTGAGTTAGGATATATGCATTTGTCATTTTTCAAGGTGAACTAAGAGGCTGGTGCTCTGTCTTGCCTCTTTGTATCACGTATTCTTCATTTGGACAAGATTCTGGTTCCCTAATCGCCTTAAAATACCGTAGACCCACTGGATAATAACACCAGGACACACACACACACTCATGGATAATGAATTCAAACATGTCAGTTTGATGAATTCCCTGAAAGATGATCAAGGTGCCATTATCCTTCTGTGGCCTATAAATAACAGGTGGTTAAGTAGAGAGCGTTCCAATTATCACTATTGACATGGAGTCCCGGTCGGGCCCACACAGGCTCATTACCTCAGACAGCCTCAGTAGCTCCCGGTAATGAGATTGAATCAGATGAGGTTTAGGCTGCAGTGTCTGGAGGCAGCGAGGAAGCTTAATAGAGTGGTAGGTCACCTTCAATGACTATTGTACTGGTGTTATTTAGTTGGATTAAGGGGATGCTCATCCTCTGAGATAGTCGAAATATATGAACAAATCAAAATTGAAATTTGAGCGGATTTCATGCGTACATGTATGTAGCAACATATAGGAACGCGAATTAAATCGCCCGCGAACTTACTACGACACAAGACACCAAGAGAGTGTGCGGCGTGGTGCTCCCCTGGCTAACAGGAACTTTAAACGACTGTATCTCAAAACAACATATGTTTACATTAAAAAAAAAAGTCAAACATTAAAAAATTATTGAAACTTTTTTTTTCTATATTACAAACCGTTAGCATCAGTAGGCCTTATAAAGGCAGGATGAACTTGCCTCTTGCCTGCTATTTGGCGTAGGTTTTTAGGTTTTTTATAGTGACGCTTCGAATATTTACGTTCTCTCGTGAATATGTTGAGAACGACGAGAGGCTAATTACTGCTAAAGCCTCAAAGGCATATAAACATTGTAAGTCCCGTCTGAGGACAGTATGGCAGCAATTTGGATAGTCTTTGGCCGCTCGGCGGTAATACCAAGGAATGACAAGCGGCAAGCGGATATCGGGGGATCGAACCCGGGACCCTAGGCTCACATACCCAACACTGAACACTGTACTACCGCCTCCCCAATTGCTTGTAAACATTCATGTTAATACTTATTGGTTGTGCTGCATTATGTGATATAGTTTTTTTGATAAAGTGAAAACTTGTGTTAGGGAATTTTATTTAAAGTAGAAAATAGCGATCGGCGCGATATCACGCAAGACATGCTTTTTATGGCCTCGATAACTCATAACGTATTGGGAATTAAAATAAAACTAAATTACATGCTTTTTGCATGGTATTTGAGTATTTCCAGGTAGAAGCAGGTGTCTCTACAACAAAAAATAACACTACAGAAAGTTGTGACATTATGAAAAATCTTATAACGCCATACCGTCATACCGTCAGACGTCATGACGTACCACATTCTCCTGCTTACCTGAAGTCGGCATTAATAATTTGGTTATACCCTGAAAGTTTCAAGTTGCAAGATCTTATATATATATATATATATATATATATATATATATATATATATATATATATATATATATATATATATATATATATATATATATATACATATATTTTTTTTTTTTTTTTTTTTTTTTTTTATCCAAGGATAACCATTCCCTAAGATAAAACCTTGGACCACCGACCCCTTGTCGCTGGAGGGAAAGATAACAAGACCTTTCAAAAGTAACGTTTCGTGACTCTTTATGATGCTTCCCTGATTGATTATCAAATTAACGTTGAGCAAAAGAACTGTCAGAACGCGTTCACACGATTCTCTTTCTTTTCAATTTAGTAAACACTCATACACAATGAACAAGCAGTAAAATATATCTGCGTTCTTATCATTGAAAAACTTATTTCAATATTATGTTTGGTATGATTCTGATTTACCAGTATCGTTTATGAAATATAAATGTGAAATGCGAAGAATACAACCAAATATACCCTGACATAAAGTGTCTCATGACAAGTCCCACTCAAAAATGTGGGTGACGCTGATTGGCCTGCGAGTCTCTGTTCTGATACAGCTGCCTTCGTTAGGGTTCACAGCGGCATGTGTCCCAGCCTCGTTAATAACGACCGAAAAGTGGTGTGTGCCAGTTTGTGACAGGCTGTGCCAACACTTTACTATTCTTAATATCTGTGTTAGGGCAATAGGCTGGCATCTTTTCATCAATTTTTAGCTATATGTAGACTTATCTCCAATTTATATATGGTAAACTAGAATATTCAAATTATATTAAAAAAAAAACTGTTTACAGGATCAACTTCATAATATTGCCTTCCAGAACGCATTCATATTCATTTCGGGAAATAAGTTCTGGATATTCATGTGCAGAATTCAGATTATGTTGCTTTTATTGAATAAGAAAAGCTCAGCGCAAAAAAAAGTTAGTAATGCTTTTATTGTTTTCTTCATGTCGAAATGGAAGTGTGGATGAATGCACAATACATTTCTTTACAGCAGGACACTTTTTCTAGTTATAAAGAAATACATTGTCATATGAAGCTCAGCTTCAGGTTCGAAATACTCCCAAATCGAAAAGAAATCGTGCAGGAAAAGAAAGTTCGTTCTTTCGTCCGATGTAATAGTCATGTGGCTCCAACGTACTGAGGAGGAACCTCCGTCCAGAACACAATATTATTTCCTTGGTTGGGACTGACTTCCTCCGACGTATGTGATAACAACAGTTGGATTGATTTTTTTCTTCTCTCAATTGTATGCATACATGTTAGATTTTAATCCTGATTTTGTATGTCGAAATATCTTTAGTGACGCATACGAACTTACATTAATTGATATCAGTCAGTTTGCCCCATCCAACCACACTTCAAAAACGTTGCTAACACACTCCGCCACCTGGCCCTGTCCTCATGCTTTCCCATTTCGCAGCTTTATGGTCCCACAAGAGACGAACACGACGCGGAAAAATCCATATGAACGTACACTATGTTGTATTTTTAATATTGTTGATGGTGTGTGTTATTTTGTCCTCGGCACATCGAAATTGACAGCCCTGGTATACAGCATACTTTTTGTTATTGTGTTGTGTATTGTATTCTGTTTCTTTTGTGCCTTCGGCGTTTTTTGAATAACTTTCTGGCTGAGTATGAAGTATTGTTTTACATATCGGCAAAATGTTTGCATGAAGCATTGCATGTGTGTGTTATGAAGCGTTAATGTGCTACAGAAGAAAAGTGTTTCATATAAAAGTACTATTGCAGGGTAAGGTACTTCACCATGATGCAGCTCATTATGGAGAGGATTGTGTAGCTGCAAGTGTAAAGTTTCAACAAAGCAGATTTGGGGTTCAGTTAGAAAGTGGCTGGAAACTTACTTTCTGTAGGTCACAAGCGCGCGCGCACACACACACACACACACACACACACACACACACACACACACACACACACACACACACACACACACACACACACACACACACACACACACACACACACACTTTCTGCCTCATATGGTGATTAAGTTTCTACTACGGAAAGTTCATCTTGGTCACATTTTTTTCTCGTATCCTAGAATCAGGTATCCTATTAGCCTACAGCCTACTGACCAAAAGAGAGAAAAATAGAATAATTCCACATTAGAAAGTGTTGTGGTGAGATAGCTGTGCCTCGGCTTGCAATGAGGAACGTTCACTCATATTTGCCGTAGGTGCGAGGTGCGGGAGGTTGGCTGACACCTAATGAGTGAAGTTCCTTGATCATAGTGGCATTGGGTGTTGGGGAAAGTTGTAACGTGCTGGCAAGTAATGTACCCGCCAACACTCTAAACACTTGTACCAAGGCTGGACTGTGGCTCTCTTAATGTTTTGTGCGTAGTTATGTGCGTGTGCGTGTAATGTTTTGTGCGTAGTTATGTGCGTGTGCGTGTGTGTGTGTGTGTGTGTGTGTGTGTGTGTGTGTGTGTATGTGTGTGTGTGTGTGTGTGTGTGTGTGTGTGTGTGTGTGTGTGTGTGGAATAATAAAAAAATATTAAAAGGATAATATTGATAATGATAATAGTAATAATGATAAATGGTTTATAGCAATCATCAATTGATAATATAAAAATGAGTAAAAGGAAATACTACTGCTATTACAACTAATAATAATAACAATAATAATAGTAATGATAATAAAAGAGATCTATTTATATTGACACAATATTATAGGGTAACAATATCATAGGGTAACGACAGAGACTATATGGCGTCACTATGGATCAAATGGCACTGTGTAGGTGTGTAGGTATGTATGTATGTGTATGTGTGTGTGTGTGTGTGTGTGTGTGTGTGTGTGTGTGTGTGTGTGTGTGTGTGTGTGTGTGTGTGTGTGTGTGTGTGTGTGTGTGTGTGTATGCGTGTGTGTATGCGTGTGTGTGTGTGTGTGTGCATGCGTGTGTGTGCATGCGTGTGTGTGTGTGTGTGTGTGTGTGTGTGTGTGTGTGTGTGTGTGTGCGTGTGTGTGTGCGTGTGCGTGTGCGTGTGCGTGTGTGTGTGTGTGGTAACACTTCAGAGTTATCTGGCGATACCATGGTTGCCATGTGTCGCATCACTTCACGGCGGAGTCCCTTATAAGCATTCTCTCTGTGGGTTCTCACTCTAATTTCTCTTTGTATTACCTAACTTCCCTGAGCATAACGAGTAAGGGATTAATACCCTGTGGCAGTGAAAACAAGACACGCAACACACAGATCGCATCGGATTATTATACGTTACCATACAACACTTTACACCTGCTATTGGTTAGATTTACCACGTGCGTTGCAGAAAAGGTGGGAAATCAACATAACCATATCAAAAACTATAAAAAATAACAACATTACCTTATTGGCGAGAGGTTGATGGTTGTGGTGGCGGCGCTGTTGCTGCTGCGTCGTTATCTGACTCGCTATCGGACTCGCCTTCCTGTAGCTGTATGACGACGGAGAGGCCAGCTGACCGCTGCCTGTCCGACTGTAGGCGGTAAAGTCGAGCGGCCTCGATGAGTAATTGGTGATGAACTTGTTCTTCTTCGAATGTGAATTAACATATAACGAGCAAAGTACTGCTTCAAGTAGTCACTCCTCAACCCTGCCTGCTTCGCCTACTGTTTGAGATCCAACCACAGCCGCTCGATGTTTTGAGTGTGGATATTGGGATTGTTTCGATCCACAAGTCTTCTTTGTGCTTCATCATGTAGTGCGTTTAACCTCCATCGCACAGTTTGTTATATGCACGCCACGAGTCACTGTAAATTACACTCCCAGGCTGAACGTATTGTTTAATAATAGATACCAGCGTACCTGCACTCCTGTCCTTGTCAACGAGGGGCACAATGAAGCACTTTTGGGAGATTCACTCAATACCACCGAATATCCAAAGTTGCCTCAGGATATGACCACGATCGTATTTGCGCTTTACAAATAAACTTTCATGGATCTCCATGTCAATCCCCTCACCACCACTCGGTCACCTCAGAGCAAAAACTCCACCAGTCAACACTAGCACTGGGAGCCCAGTTTAAACAATTAAAAAGTGTCATGATTCCATGTTTTTTTTAAGCCCCTGGCAAACAAAACACACTATTTCTGAAGCATTGAGATGAGTTCCCTCGAGAAACGTTCCTTTGTATTCCGAAGTCGTGAAGATACAGTGCCTTCTTTTCTTTGTCTTGGCTATTTTCATCCACCCGCCACAATACTAAGAACGCCTGTCCTCCCTATAAGTGCAGGGAACCTTACAGTGTGGGCACTGTACTTGTAAAGGAAGGACACCGTGATTTCTTAAGAAGTGGAGTGCAGCTTTAACGTTCAGATAAAATTCCACATCCAGCACACACCGTAGCCATCTTTATACTGGCTGGTAATCGAAGCCTACTACACAAAACAAATCAATGGACCGAAGCTTCGAAGCGTGTGTGAAGCTCTAAATGTATGATCAATATTTCACCAAGCCGTCTTTTTAAATATACATTATGCTATTCCTAACATCAAGCCTGTTGACGCGAAAAAGTTACTGAGCAGAACTGCAACTCAGAAAATGAAATTCATGTAGACATCACTGCTGCTTCCTTCGTCGTAAACATGTTAAATCTGTTACGTTGAGTCACTGTATAAACACAACGAAGTTATTTTCCTGCTGACACTACTGACCAAGGATCCAGTGATTTTCGCGTACATGACAACCACCATTCCCTCCCTCCCTCTCAGCTGCCTGATGTGCGAATTACTCGCCTTTATAGGTTCGTGTTGCATGCTGTAGGAGTGTGTGCCCTATTACGCGATGGAGATTCATATTATCTTTTACAAATTCTGGAAATGGTGGAGGTAACCTTGGGTATATATCAATCGCATCCGCTGTGTCCAAGCTTTTTTTTCATATAAAATAAATTCATTCTAATAACTACTCTTAATTTCTTAAATGATCTCACTGATCCTCTCATCTTTCTGCTAATTTATTCGTTTATGAATACAAATATTAATGTTGTATATTTACATAATTCTCAAAATACAAAACAAATAGTATCATCGTATGATGCATATTGATGTCAAACAATTGGTTTACATCTAAATAATTGTTTTACCGCAGTTATTGATTCATCGATAATTCTAATTCAATGATCCATATAGGGAATCTTGAACCAAGCTTGTCAAACAAATGTTCTCAAATGGATGTTTCTGTCGTACATAACTTGAGACGACGCTGTTATCGGTCTTAGATAAGTGATACATTATGTGGATTAGTAACAAAGGAACCATTACAAGACCCCATCAGTCTGATCACGTAGTTGTTGCAAGAGAATGAGAACTACCTGTTGAATTTTCCTTGCTGTCGAATGGCTTGTCAAATAATTAAGAGGTGAATTTCCGACAGATCATTTTGTTCGGTGCAGTATCAATGGCAATTTTATCCCAAACGGTTCCACGCAACAAATCGTTCAAGTGTTTAGGAATCCCCATTGATGTTGAAACTCATGGACTATCATGATTGATTGTGGTAACAGGGCAACAGTATATTAGAGGCAAATCAGGAAGAGAAAAAATAAGATAGCAATTAAAAGTCATCGATACTGTCGGAGCGAAGTTACAAAGGTTTGCATGGCTGGATAATTATTGCATAACTGGTCGTACCGCCGAGTTAATTGTGCCTCTGTGCACCTGAATCTCCAAGTCACATGATTTCAGGTTAATATAAGGCACTGACCTGAAGATCTCACAGATAATATAAGGGGATAATCTTTCCGATTCAATAGCCAACAAATTTTATGACAAGCATTCATGAAGCTATCATGGGCTAGGCATGATCATGTTCGATTTGTGCCGATGACGCATTCACCGAAATATTCTGACGTTTTGTCGGTGGAGTGGTACGGGTTATGACGCCGCTGCTGCATGAAGGACCCGTAGCGGCAATACTTTTCCCTGATGGGAGGTATTCGGAACTGAACTGGAATACGGATGAGAAGGGAGAGAGAGAGAGAGAGAGAGAGAGAGAGAGAGAGAGAGAGAGAGAGAGAGGAGAGAGAGAGAGAGAGAGAGAGAGAGAGAGAGAGAGAGAGAGAGAGAGAGAGAGAGAGAGAGAGAGAGAGAGAGAGAGAGAGAGAGAGAGAGAGAGAGAGAGAGAGAGAGAGAGAGAGAGAGAGAGAGAGAGAGAGAGAGAGAGAGAGATTAATGACGCTTTCTTTCACTATGTTTAATTCAAAGAAGATTTTCGTGTTGAAAGAATGCAAGAAATTATATCACAAAGTTTTTGCAGAGAGAAGAAACGATTCAACATGTTGAAGGATTTATCTTTGTCTTATGCAGGTAACCTGGAAGACAATAATATTTGTCTTATCTTTCAGACTTTTCCAATATTTTCTTCTGCCTGTCCACTGCACCTTTTTCATAGCCTATCTACCCTTCCCTGACGTCCACGAGAAGGCAAGTTGGCCAGTTTGACTAATTTATTGTCATTAGAGTGGCTGCCTGAACTGCCCCTCGTCTCAGCAGCTCCCCTACCGGACCCATAACCCATGTCTGCTCGAGGGAGGAGAACAGAGTCTGGGTGTGGTTCGAGAGGATGAATCGTGATATGTAGATTTAAAAAATCATAAGTAAAAGAAAAATGTCTGAATTGAGGCGAGAAGTGTAAGGACATTATCTTTTTTTTCAATATAGCCTAACAAACAAATGAAAAAGCTTTTTCGTTAAATTTGCCAACTGTACATTTCTTTTTATTAAGTAATTATGATAAGGTGTTTTAGATATATACTTTCCATGGCAGCCCTGCAAACCCCACTATCCAAAAGCATCTTGGTGTGTTGGTCACGCTGGTCGCCTCACGCCCTTCGTAACGCCCTACACACACCCTCTCGTTACCTTCAACCCACGTCCTCTACCACAGTCCCTGGTATTGGCTTCCCGTTCCCGCGATCCCTCCCGTCATGTTTATTTCAGTATTCTTCACAGACCCAGACACCTCACTGTTGGCCCTTCCCGACACATACTGGCGGTGACCTTCTCCTTTGCTGTCCACGAAAATAATATTAACCATTTGCAATTAATACCATCAACCACAATTATCTTATACCACCACCACCCCACCATCACCACCACCACCACCACCACCACCACCACCACCACCACCACCACCACCACCCACCACCACCACCACCACCAGGCATCACAACCAGGCACTACTACTACCTTGTCACTACCTCCTGTTGTAGTTCCACAGAGTTTACGCATTTCTTTGTCGTTCTTGTCGTGCTTATTGAGTTTCTTTGAATTTCATTTTACATCATTATCCATCTTCCGTGTTTGCCTTTGCTTGCACCATTAGGCAATAAACTCCATGGCTGATCGGAGTTTTGAAAATCACTTGAGTAATGACGTGTAACAGAGCACAGACGTGACTGAGTGCAATGGTGTGACAAATGGCAAAACAAATTATGTGTGTGTGTGTGTGTATCCGTGTGTGTGTGTGTGTGTGTGTGTGTGTGTGTGTGTGTGTGTGTGTGTGTGTGTGTGTGTGTGTGTGTGTGTGTGTGTGTGTGTGTGTGTGTGTGTGTGTGTGTCCTTTTGTCTGTGCGTTTGCATATTCTGTGTTTTTATTTATGTTGTTGTTAAAGTTATTGTTCTTCACATGGGACTCTTCTTGCAGCGGCCTCCTTCTTGGGAAGAGACTAGTGGGGGTTGCAGGATAGAGTGAAAGGGGAAAGGATAAAGTGACGAGGAAGGAGGTTCAATGGTTGTACGCGAGAAGTGCGATGTCTGCTGTCGTGCTATGGAGGAGAGGAAGAGTAACTGTGGAGGTGTGGCATTTAGGGACGTCAAGGAAAATGAATCGAGAGGGGAGGAAGTGGTTTAACAATAGGGGCGAGACAAATGTA
>JAXIVD010001101.1:50000-60000 GCA_036785275.1 Cancer borealis
TTGAGATGAGTTCCCTCGAGAAACGTTCCTTTGTATTCCGAAGTCGTGAAGATACAGTGCCTTCTTTTCTTTGTCTTGGCTATTTTCATCCACCCGCCACAATACTAAGAACGCCTGTCCTCCCTATAAGTGCAGGGAACCTTACAGTGTGGGCACTGTACTTGTAAAGGAAGGACACCGTGATTTCTTAAGAAGTGGAGTGCAGCTTTAACGTTCAGATAAAATTCCACATCCAGCACACACCGTAGCCATCTTTATACTGGCTGGTAATCGAAGCCTACTACACAAAACAAATCAATGGACCGAAGCTTCGAAGCGTGTGTGAAGCTCTAAATGTATGATCAATATTTCACCAAGCCGTCTTTTTAAATATACATTATGCTATTCCTAACATCAAGCCTGTTGACGCGAAAAAGTTACTGAGCAGAACTGCAACTCAGAAAATGAAATTCATGTAGACATCACTGCTGCTTCCTTCGTCGTAAACATGTTAAATCTGTTACGTTGAGTCACTGTATAAACACAACGAAGTTATTTTCCTGCTGACACTACTGACCAAGGATCCAGTGATTTTCGCGTACATGACAACCACCATTCCCTCCCTCCCTCTCAGCTGCCTGATGTGCGAATTACTCGCCTTTATAGGTTCGTGTTGCATGCTGTAGGAGTGTGTGCCCTATTACGCGATGGAGATTCATATTATCTTTTACAAATTCTGGAAATGGTGGAGGTAACCTTGGGTATATATCAATCGCATCAGCTGTGTCCAAGCTTTTTTTTCATATAAAATAAATTCATTCTAATAACTACTCTTAATTTCTTAAATGATCTCACTGATCCTCTCATCTTTCTGCTAATTTATTCGTTTATGAATAAAAATATTAATGTTGTATATTTACATAATTCTCAAAATACAAAACAAATAGTATCATCGTATGATGCATATTGATGTCAAACAATTGGTTTACATCTAAATAATTGTTTTACCGCAGTTATTGATTCATCGATAATTCTAATTCAATGATCCATATAGGGAATCTTGAACCAAGCTTGTCAAACAAATGTTCTCAAATGGATGTTTCTGTCGTACATAAATAACTTGAGACGACGCTGTTATCGGTCTTAGATAAGTGATACATTATGTGGATTAGTAACAAAGGAACCATTACAAGACCCCATCAGTCTGATCACGTAGTTGTTGCAAGAGAATGAGAACTACCTGTTGAATTTTCCTTGCTGTCTAATGGCTTGTCAAATAATTAAGAGGTGAATTTCCGACAGATCATTTTGTTCGGTGCAGTATCAATGGCAATTTTATCCCAAACGGTTCCACGCAACAAATCGTTCAAGTGTTTAGGAATCCCCATTGATGTTGAAACTCATGGACTATCATGATTGATTGTGGTAACAGGGCAACAGTATATTAGAGGCAAATCAGGAAGAGAAAAAATAAGATAGCAATTGAAAGTCATCGATACTGTCGGAGCGAAGTTACAAAGGTTTGCATGGCTGGATAATTATTGCATAACTGGTCGTATCGCCGAGTTAATTGTGCCTCTGTGCACCTGAATCTCCAAGTCACATGATTTCAGGTTAATATAAGGCACTGACCTGAAGATCTCACAGATAATATAAGGGGATAATCTTTCCGAGTCAAAAGCCAACAAATTTTATGACAAGCATTCATGAAGCTATCACGGGCTAGGCATGATCATGTTCGATTTGTGCCGATGACGCATTCACCGAAATATTCTGACGTTTTGTCGGTGGAGTGGTACGGGTTATGACGCCGCTGCTGCATGAAGGACCCGTAGCGGCAATACTTTTCCCTGATGGGAGGTATTCGGAACTGAACTGGAATACGGATGAGAAGGAGAGAGAGAGAGAGAGAGAGAGAGAGAGAGAGAGAGAGAGAGAGAGAGAGAGAGAGAGAGAGAGAGAGAGAGAGAGAGAGAGAGAGAGAGATTAATGACGCTTTCTTTCACTATGTTTAATTCAAAAGAAGATTTTCGTGTTGAAAGAATGCAAGAAATTATATCACAAAGTTTTTGCAGAGAGAAGAAACGATTCAACACGTTGAAGGATTTATGTTTGTCTTATGCAAGTAACCTGGAAGACAATAATATTTGTCTTATCTTTCAGACTTTTCCAATATTTTCTTCTGCCTGTCCACTGCACCTTTTTCATAGCCTATCTACCCTTCCCTGACGTCCACGAGAAGGCAAGTTGGCCAGTTTGACTAATTTATTGTCATTAGAGTGGCTGCCTGAACTGCCCCTCGTCTCAGCAGCTCCCCTACCGGACCCATAACCCATGTCTGCTCGAGGGAGGAGAACAGAGTCTGGGTGTGGTTCGAGAGGATGAATCGTGATATGTAGATTTTAAAAAATCATAAGTAAAAGAAAAATGTCTGAATTGAGGCGAGAAGTGTAAGGACATTATCTTTTTTTTCAATATAGCCTAACAAACAAATGAAAAAGCTTTTTCGTTAAATTTGCCAACTGTACATTTCTTTTTATTAAGTAATTATGATAAGGTGTTTTAGATATATACTTTCCATGGCAGCCCTGCAAACCCCACTATCCAAAAGCATCTTGGTGTGTTGGTCACGCTGGTCGCCTCACGCCCTTCGTAACGCCCTACACACACCCTCTCGTTACCTTCAACCCACGTCCTCTACCACAGTCCCTGGTATTGGCTTCCCGTTCCGCGATCCCTCCCGTCATGTTTATTTCAGTATTCTTCACAGACCCAGACACCTCACTGTTGGCCCTTCCCGACACATACTGGCGGTGACCTTCTCCTTTGCTGTCCACGAAAATAATATTAACCATTTGCAATTAATACCATCAACCACAATTATCTTATACCACCACCACCACCACCACCACCACCACCACCACCACCACCAGGCATCACAACCAGGCACTACTACTACCTTGTCACTACCTCCTGTTGTAGTTCCACAGAGTTTACGCATTTCTTTGTCGTTCTTGTCGTGCTTATTGAGTTTCTTTGAATTTCATTTTACATCATTATCCATCTTCCGTGTTTGCCTTTGCTTGCACCATTAGGCAATAAACTCCATGGCTGATCGGAGTTTTGAAAATCACTTGAGTAATGACGTGTAACAGAGCACAGACGTGACTGAGTGCAATGGTGTGACAAATGGCAAAACAAATTATGTGTGTGTGTGTGTATCCGTGTGTGTGTGTGTGTGTGTGTGTGTGTGTGTGTGTGTGTGTGTGTGTGTGTGTGTGTGTGTGTGTGTGTGTGTCCTTTTGTCTGTGTGTTTGCATATTCTGTGTTTTTATTTATGTTGTTGTTAAAGTTATTGTTCTTCACATGGGATTCTTCTTGCAGCGGCCTCCTTCTTGGGAAGAGACTAGTGGGGGTTGCAGGATAGAGTGAAAGGGGAAAGGATAAAGTGACGAGGAAGGAGGTTCAATGGTTGTACGCGAGAAGTGCGATGTCTGCTGTCGTGCTATGGAGGAGGAGAGGAAGAGTAACTGTGGAGGTGTGGCATTTAGGGACGTCAAGGAAAATGAATCGAGAGGGGAGGAAGTGGTTTAACAATAGGGGCGAGACAAATGTAGAAAGGAGCAAATGTGAAATAGGGTTAAATATATATATATATATATATATATATATATATATATATATATATATATATATATATATATATATATATATAAAGCGAAGAAAAGTGTGCAGGGAAAAGGAACATGGTAATACTGTGTCCAATACAGGATCAAGGGAGAAACTATATATTGGAATTCCATGTCAGTTATTTTTGGTCTTGCGAAAGTTTAGCTTGCAGAGAGAAGACAGACAGATTAGTTTAATTATAAAATGGTTAGTTATCCGATGATTATATTTCGTTCATTAATACAAGGGAATACAAAGGAAGAACGGACAGCAGCAGTTATATTGTACCTAACAGGGCTGTACTGATGGCCTTACTGTTAGTACAATATCTACTTGATATATAGAAAAGTACAGCAAAGAGGCAAGCTCCTCCTCACCCACCCTTCCCTCGAGCCGGAAGAGGAAGTGATACATACCATGTACTATGGACAAACTATCACGGAATTTACATATGAAAGTGAGAAAACTATGTAATCTATGTAATCTATTATGTAATCTACCACTACCACTTAATAAAAACAACAATAAAGATATATGCAGGAATAAAATATTTGATATATGAAATATTCGTCCTAGTCTGCCAGATGGACGAAGAGTGACGTAACGAGGCATGACGTCTTTCGCCAGCCAATGACAACACTGTTTTGAAAACTAAGCACCCAATTTTAACTCCTGAGGCGCCCACGTCATCAGTGTTTACAAACAAAATCTTAAGTATTCATCATTCATCAAAAATGGCAGGATTACCAACCCTAAATAAGCCTCGTCGTGCCAATTTCACCGACGTGGAGATGCTGACCATTGTTGAAAAGGTGAAAAGGCGTGAGCGTGTTATTATGGGAAGACGGCATCACTGTGACTACCAGGCAAAATTAGCCCGCCTCGTCTCACTAGCCTGCCGCATGTTGTCTTGTGTTTTTTGCTAACAAATAGAAACACTGGGATGACGTCAAGGGCGTAATGTTCTCTGGAGTGAAGAGGCAGTGTTCTGTGTGACAGGCAACACATCCAGCATGGTGGACCGACTCCGAAGCAGTGACTCCATCGACCCAAAGGTGTCGTGAAATTTCGAAAGTGATGGATATTTTGCCAGTTTCGTTTCTAACTGTATCATGAGTAGGGGGATGTCTGTCAAATGACTAGAATGTTGAAAGTGCTAATTTTCTACATTTTCTTGCAACATTGGTAAACAAATGAGGTCCGCGCTAAGACAACACTTTCAGTAGCTCAACCTATAAATTGATATTTACTCCTACGTTTAACAGCGTCGTGGCGACTGAACAGAAAATATATTACATGCATATGTAACAAACATTTTGTCAAATGAGATTTTTTTTTTGTCATTCAGAAACTTACAGAGACAACAAGTATGTGTCTTACATATCATGCTGGAATATTGTAGTATTTGTGTTTTACACAATACTCAATACACAATTACACAAACACAAATAAATTAAATATTACAAAAAAATGCACCGATATAGTAATGAAATCCAGTAGAAGTGTATTTCAAAATTACCATTCAATTTAAAGAAAGTATTAAATAAAGTATACCAATCTGATGACTATCAGTACACCCATTATCGGAATGGGTGCTCCTTTCAAAAACATGCACACGCTCCTTGCAAAACTAATGAATCCTCATAATCATTATGGATGATGGAGAAAGGTTACGGACACCAAACAATATGGAAGAAAAGTGTACTGAATTCATCTACTTAGAATAGTTAGAGCATATATTTTGATTATGATTACTGTTGGACTGGAGAGAGAGAGAGAGAGAGAGAGAGAGAGAGAGAGAGAGAGAGAGAGAGAGAGAGAGAGAGAGAGAGAGAGAGAGAGAGAGAGAGAGAGAGAGAGAGAGAGAGAGAGAGAGAGAGAGAGAGAGAGAACAAAAAAAAAAAAAAAAAAAAAAAAAAAAAAAAATATATATATATATATATATATATATATATATATATATATATATATATATATATATATATATATATATATATATATATACATCTATATGCATATATATATATATATATATATATATATATATATATATATATATATATATATATATATATGTATATAATGTATAATGAACACTATTGAGATATTAAACATATTCTAGTGAGGGTCATTATGATCGTCTACATGAGTAGTAGTAGAAGATCTGTATTTAAGTAGTACGTATTAGGTAGAAGTAAGGATAGAATCCTTGTGAAAGTAATTGTAAAACTGTGGCTACATTCTGCTGAACCATTTCGCTAACTACATACTTGCCAAAGGTTCTTGGAGTTTCATTTGAAAAAATCTTGAGAACAATCAGCAGATTGCTCTCTTTGGAACCCTTACTGACTGTTAAACAATAGTGTGGGAGGTGATAGCGGCTTGATACTTTTTGACTCAGAAAAATTCGTAGTAAGCTTTCCTGCGGCAAAAGAGAAAAAGATTTAAAAAAAAAAAACGAAGCAAAGGGACATACTTTTATAGTAATAGAACAGTCATCCTTCCTTGCCGAATGAAAATCTTACTTTTTCATGTTGACTTATTAAGTTACTTTGCTTGGGAGAGGAACGTAATAATTTGAGACATCAAAAAAATTTAAGTAGCTGAAGCACAACTATTGTATCGATATGGAATTAGCACACACATATTTTAAGAATGATATAAGGAACATCGTTATTTTGCGAGTCTTAATGCAAGAATGGAGAGAAAGAGATAACTTATGAAAAGTTAGATAAGAATCATTATCAAATATAAGGCTAGCTTGATGGAGAAAATTAAGATTCATTATAGCTACTTTTTATATAGTTCCGTAGATAAGCATCTTTTTATTACGTTTAAGTACAGTAAGTTGAACAAGAAGAATAACATCATAGTGTGAACATGAAAATATCATGGAGCTCACCTGCTTTCTAAACATTACGTTGTAAATTTCAATTGCCATTTTGTTGATGGGAACTACCTGCTTGACTGGAAATAATGAAGTATATACTACATATATGTTGTGAGAATATCCATAGGCAGGTGGCGACTAGGTGGCAACTAGGTGAACGTGTACCCTTGCCTTACAAGCAAGGGTACACGTTCACAAGGTCCTTATCCCAAGGCGACAAGCATGCAGGCAGACACACTCGGTGACTCGAGCACACAGAAGGCACTCACGACACACTCACACATGAAAGTTGTAGTGGCACTTTCCCCGGCACTTTATCACCTCAAAGGCCAAGAACACACTCCCAGGGTCACAGAGTACTTATACATGCAAGCACCAACGCAGCAACAGAACGATAGTTTACAATATATGTCCTCTCTTCCTTCGCAGCAATCTCTGTCCCAGTGGCCCTCTCTCACTCACTCGCCTCTATCTCGCCTCCTCGCCCACTGATCTTCCCTGTCGGAAACCTGTCTAAATGTGGTCGGATCGAGCTGAAACTTGGAGGGGTACTCAGTGGGACCTCTTTCGTGTCTTCCACGTTTTTTTTCTTTCTTTCTTTGCAACGCCAGCTTTCTGTCATGTTCACGGGCTACGCCTATCTAAATGTGGTCGGATCGAGCTGAAACATGGAGGGGGTACTCAGAGGGACCCCCTTTGTGTCTTCCCGGGCAACGCCGGGTATATATATATATATATATATATATATATATATATATATATATATATATATATAAACACACACACACACACACACACACACACACACACACACACACACACACACACACACACACACACACACACACATACACACACACAAACACACACACACGCACACACACACACCACGTGCAAACAAATTTGTTTTGAATGACAATTGGAAAAATATTAACACAATACATTTAATCCCAGCAAGACATGAGTGGCAGATAGTGTGTGCTAAACCTTGATATAGTTTAACATTGAAATTTCATAAAACCAATTATGTGTCAGAATGTGCTCAGTCTTAGGAGGCAATCAATAAAGATGGTAAATACGTAGTCATGAGGTTAAGTCACAACACTCATACGGAAATTTACTGGTGTCTCTTTCCCATTCAAAAGGTTTATATTTTGAAGTAGCCTATGCATAACTATTAGGAGTGTTTCGTTGAACACTGAAAAATAATACCAGTATTGGAGACCAAAACTACGATTGTCACATAATCTTCCCGCTCCTTCAATGAAAGACAGACAAAAGAAGTATATGATCCATATCTTGAAAAACAATATCGATACAATAAAAATAAAAATTATGTCTCTATCTCTGTCTCTGTCTCTGTCTCTGTCTCTTCCCCTCTCTGTCTCCCCATCTCTTTCTTTCAATTTAGTTTTTACAAACATATAACCCCGGAGGAGACTCATAAGTTTCCTCACCTCCGTGACCTTCGAACTTAGCGCCAAGTTTGGGCTCCCGGAAATTGGTCTCGTCAGGAGCGGCGCCTCTCTCCTGTCGATTATGACGTTCCCCTTCGCCAACGTGGCTTCTTCACCCTGTTTTCCTACCATCATCGTCGATATCTTGGGTCCACAACTGTTTACCGAACATGTTTTCTCAATTGTGTGTGATATTGGTATTTTGGGACAGTTTGCAGTAATAAAAAAAAGGAATTGTGATACTCACAAGGAATATCTAGTGCTTTCTTTGTTACTGACATTTGCTTCATCTTACTGATTTGTTCTAGATCTATATTTCTTTGCTCGATAAATGTTTTGCTCTACTCCTCCTACTCCTACTCCTCTCTCTCCTCCTCTTCCTTCTCGTATTAACACGCACTTCTCACGAAGCTTCACCCTTTAACATCACCATCATCATCATCAACAACATCATTATCATCATCATCATCACCATCATCATCATTATCTCCATCAACATCATGTACATCAAAATCATCATCATCATTATCATCATCATCAGCAGCAGCAGCAACTTCTATGAGTCCGCTTTAGGACAAAGGCCTCCGCAACCTACTCCACTCATCTCTATCGGCAGCCTTAATTTATAAGTGTGCATTGCCACATGTATATTCTTCTTTTGGAATATTTTGTTTATTTGATAATTGGCACAGGACATTATTTTGACCCTCTAGAAGCATCTGTAAAGTGTACAGTGTTGGTAGGTAGAACTGTCCCTTTCTTGCTGCCACGACACCTGCGATTGGTACAAATTGCTTTCAAATAAGAACGTGACACTGACTTTTTTCTTTTCACCCAGTTTTGTATGGTCGCCTTTTGTGAGTCAGGATGGACGCTACGAGCAGACGCAAATAAAATGTCTGCCAAATCGACCTGTGATACCATACACTGTTAAAAAAACAAAAAAACAATCAGGTTCCTGTGGCCAAGGTTTCTCTGGCAATATTTGAAGCCGATATTAACTTTTTTTTTTACAAAATAGTAACACTGTTATGTCACTTGCTTCTTTGTGAGCAAAACCGGCACTACGGCGTCATGGGAAAGGAAGGAAGGCATCGTTCACAACAGGATATTGCTCGGGGTGTTTGTTCACAGTCTCCTACCGATTCCCGCCGTCAAAGCTCCGACACGCACTGCGCAATTGGTTGGACAAACAATTACGTGTGATTTGCAACTGGCATTGGTGCCGGTAGTAAACGGGTGGGGAAGCAACACTACTCACTGTTGTCCCTGCCAATGCGTTTGTCTTGTCTCTTTTTATTTATATTTTAAGTGTGTGTGTGTGTGTGTGTGTGTGTGTGTGTGTGTGTGTGTGTGTGTGTGTGTGTGTGTGTGTGTGTGTGTGTGTGTGTGTTTTTGTGTATGTGTTTGTGTGTATGTGCATTACATATAAAAAAAAATATTTATAAAAAAAAAATAAATAAATAAATAAATATATATACATATATATATATATATATATATATATATATATATATATATATATATATATATATATATATATATATATATATATACATACATACATACATACATATATATATATATATATATATATATATATATATATATATATATATATATATATATATATAGGGGTGTAGAGGTAGATGGTCTGTTATCGCCACTGTCTTGCAAAATATTCGTGCATCTTTGATGAAAAGATACTACAAGAACAATGTCACTCGTGATGCTGGTGCTCACAGCCTCATCCTAATAGTGCCTTGATCATCCTCGAAAAAGCATCCACGTATCTCCCCGTTGCAGAGACCTGGCCGGCCGTGACCCCTTAAATGTTTGTCGTTTCACTTGAATATCGGTGAATGTACGTACGTACCTACATCAAGTCCTGGTGCGTGTCATAGCATCTGCAGGGTTCCTAGTCTGATCCATTCACTGCTTCTATTATAATCTTGTTCCTTCTACATGTGACAATATACCATTTTGGCAGAAAGTGTTACCAGCT
>JAXIVD010001101.1:67500-76056 GCA_036785275.1 Cancer borealis
CTCACATTTGCTCTCACAGCTTCCTGATTATATCCCATAAAGACTTCATTCCGAATCTCTCCTTCAGCGTACTAGTTCCTTTGCTTCGTGTATATTTTCTGTCGCACTAATCAGAAGAGGCCGGAGGAAACCAGTGCACAAGACGAATTTCTGGCTCCGTCAACTCTCCTATTTCCTTTAATGTTTTATGGCCTAACATAGGGACACTTTGATTGCTTTCTCTATGATTTTCCTTTCCATCTACGTTTTTCTTATATATATAAGTACGTAGCAACGCTGACGTATGGGTATGGAAACTAACTTGCTTACTTAACAAAATGCATCAACTCGACCTAAGTAATACATGAGTAGTCTCGCATGTTCTCCTTTACTCCAGCTGGCTTAGAAGAGCAGGAAGGCTTGGGATGAAGAAATATAAATTGCAGTCAAGTCTTATAACTTTCTATAGTTGGGCTTCTGATGGCTTGATTGTGTTTTCGGAGCAGGTATTCAATGGAGAAGAGCAAGAAATTTCCATTGAAGGCGGAGTGAATGTTTGGCGAAGATGTGGCTAAAAGCTGCTTCATTCTTATTTCTGCACGCTTTTCTTGCTCGTTTGCTGCTTGTTTTTGTTCTTGTTTTTCGTCTCTCTTTTTTTTTGTTTTCGTTATATGTTTTCTTCTTACTGGCTCTTGTTCTTGTTTTTGTTTATTTTTTCTTGTTCTTGTTTTTCTTTCCTGGTCCCTAGAGTTGTTGTTGTTGTTGTTGTTGTTGTTGTTGTTGTTGTTGTTGTTGCTGTTGTTGTTTTTCTTTTTTTTTCTTTTTTTCACCCTTTTCATGCACCTCCATGGTGCAGTGGTTAGTAGTTGTGACTATGAATCCGTTGGGTTGGTCGATAAATAGGTACTAGGGCAGCCTGGGGAAGATAAACTGTAGAAACTCGGATGTCACAGTGGCCCTGTGTCCCGGGGTAACGGATTATTTTTCACCACAGGCTCAAAGGCCAATGTGACGGGAGATAAGCAGCCGCAGCTACGCGCAGCTACAGCGTGTTCTCCCACCTCCCACTTATAGCCTTTTTAGATAGTTCATCATCATCACATATGTTCTTCCACTTTCTTTCCTTCTCTTCCACTTCTCCTCCTCCTCCTCCTCCTCCTCCTCCTCCTCATCATCATCATCATCATCATCATCATCATTCTCATCATCCTCATCATCATCATCATCATCCCCTTCCTTCTCCCCCTCTTCCTCCTTTACTTGAGCTTGTTTTAACTCAGGAGGAAGCGCTTTTCTCTCCAGTGAAAATGGTTCCCCGCGAATCAAAACTAGATTTTTTTTATCCATCTTCACTTCTACCAGGTTCAAGATCCTAGCAAAGGAAGAAAAAGAGGACCACGAGACGCGAATCATTTGTTACTCAATCATAAGAGAGCAGCTGCATGAATTCAGCGGGAGAGAAAAAAAACACTAGGAAGAGAATGTGCATGCCGGTTGGCTGTCTAGTCAATATTTCGGCAGCCTTCTATGAGGCAACTAGCAACTCGGATCATAACACTTTTAATTATCCATGCAGGTACCAACGACGTAATGGATACCAGATCGGAAGAGCTGTTGGAAAAATACAGGCAAATGATCCAGCGGTACAAGCCTAAATCTAATAAAACTATTCTTAGAGGAATCCTTCCACAGAGTAGTGCAACAACAGGGTCTTCAACACTAATAAGCGTCTTAAAGTCTCTTTGTACAGAGGAATATATCAATTTCATCAACTGTTGGAATAATTTTTATAACAAACGTTTATTTTTCGAGAACGATGGCTTGCACTTCAATCCAGTTGAAACTGTTCATTTAGGCAGGCTACGAAGTAATGAAGTTTCTGATTTCAGGAGAAAATACAGCATGCAGCTTCCAACAGCCTCGAAGACGTAGGAAACACCACACTTACAGAAACCAACGTAGTTCATTTTTTTAAAATTTGCATACGCGCAGTCTTCGAGACAAATCCTTAGATCTATAAGCCTTTGCAGTATCTGACGTTTTTCATATTATAGGCGTACCTGAATCTTGGATAAATGCAGCAAATAGAGACTTCTTAGCGGAATATAATTTGCCTATTATTCAATGTTTAGCTGTAAACGGCAGGATAATAAAACAGGTGGAGGTGTTGTGATACACGTGAAAGCCAGTCTTAACTCGATGGTCTTCCAAACCAAAGAACAAAATAACGTAGATGTTATATTTTTACAACTAAAAAAACCCTGTATATGAACTATTATCAGACACATGTATAGACCACCAGTACGCAAAACTACTAGCTATAGAAAGTTATACGATCAAATAATTAAAGTAAGTAATTCATGTGAAAGGGTTATTTTTAGAGACTTTAATCTTCCTGTTAATTAATGGAGAAATCATCTAAAATCACATATGGGTCACGACTTGTATAACAATTTGTTAGAGAGTGCTTTAAGTCCAAACCCAAGCGAGGTGACAATATACTAGACCTTGTACTTTCAACACGAAAGCTTAGAGAGTAACGTTAATGCAGGCCCAGAATTCGGAAGTAGTGATCATAAAACTATTTCTTTGAATGTAAACCTCGGAGTCTACAAAGAAAATGTGAGCAAAGAACATATCTATAAGTATCGTAAAGATGACTTTGAAAATTTAAGAAAAAAATTAGCAGATACTGACAGGAGCATAGTAGAGAACAAAACAGATATAGATGATTCATTCATACATAACATCTTAAGTGGAATCGTTAAATTATATATTCCAGCTTGTAAAATACGTTCACATATAAAATTAATAAACCTAAGTGGTGGAATAGGCACATTGAGTCAGGACTATTAAAAAAAAAAAAAAAAAAAAAAAAATATATATATATATATATATATATATATATATATATATATATATATATATATATATATATATATATATATATATATATATATAAAGAATGCGCTAACAGCAAATATCATCACGAGGCAAATACGATCAAATAGATTACGGAAGACTTAGACTCGATACCAAAAAGATGATTAGACTGTAGTGACCTGTGGTCACTCCTAAAGCCAAGCCTGGGTGTTGTTCCAATCCTAATGTAGCACTCCATAACGCTACAAGACAAAGTAAAAAAGATCTCGAAATATATATTGCAAATAAGACTAAATTCAATTGTATAGCTACGTACGTATTAAAAAGTTATCACATCAGAAATTGGCCAAGTTTGCTTAGAAAATGGTGAAGTAATAAATAACGAACTACAAATGGACGAAGCATTGAATGAATACTTTGCATCCGTTTTTTACCGTTGAAAACACCTATAAAATCCAATACATAATCTCAGCTAAATTTGTTTAATTCCTTTAAGCGAAGTGAGAATGCAGTAACTAAGATAAGATTAAAGTAAACAAACCCTACATTCCCACAGGTCGCCAGGCTTGTTGAGGATGATGACGATATCCTACAATATAATATATTTGCGACGGATATGAATGTCAAAATCGTTCGAAATGGATTAAAATCTATACGAAAAGTGTGTTATTGATATCCAGCTGCATTCTGGTGAAGAAATTAAATTTTACCGAACCGTTTTATGAAAAAAATACTTGATAAGCATTTAATATCAGTTCACCATATTCAGTATTCCATTTCATTAATGCGTAAATTTGTATTATTATTGTCATCATTGATATTATTATTATTGTTAATATAATATGTATCATCATTATTATAATAGTCATTATTACTATATATCGTTATCGTTATTACAATTTTTTCTAAATTCATTATTTCTTAAAATCGAATAATAAAGAAAAAAGATAATACTTTATTATTATTATTATTATTATTATTATATATATATATATATATATATATATATATATATATATATATATATATATATATATATATATATATATATATATATATATATATGTATATGTATATATATATATATATATATATATATATATATATATATATATATATATATATATATATATATATATATAATATATATATATATATATATATATATATATATATATATATATATATATATATATATATATATATATATATATATATATATATATATATATATATATATATATATATATATATATATATATATATATATATATATATATATATATATATATATATATATATATATATATATATATATATATATATATATATATATATATATATATATATATATATATATATATATATATATATATATATATATATATATATATATATATATATATATATATATATAATTTTTTTTTTTTTTTTTTTTTTTTTTTTTAGTAATAGCCGTAGAATATTCCTATGTTCTCACTTCCCTATACAAATTGCATGATAGTTTGTCCATACTATATGGTATCACTCCTCATCTGGGTAGCTTTGGCTGGAGGGAGGGGTGGATGAGGAAGAACCTTCCACTTTACTGTCCCTTGATCTTTATCAAGTAGATGTTATAATAGTAGTGTAGCCACACGGACATCCTTGTTAGATCAAGTAGGATCGTACCTCTGCTCAATCTCCTTCCTTCGCCTCTACCTTTTTTCTTGAACCTCGTTGTTCTTGTCTCCACACAGCAGGGTACGGGCTTGATCCGACTGGCGTGGCCTAATTAATGCTAATCAGGTTTCGCCACGGCACTGAACTTAAGATAAAAGGCTAACTTAGTTTGCATTTTTCTTCCAGAGCTTAACAGGAGCGTAATGGATCAGTCAACCTCACGGCTCTTCCCTCTTGGTTGATATAACTCAGTATTTTCTTAATAGTAAGAGTGTGTGACCATGTTTACATATTTTCCCTCTTATATAGCGGCATGCTATATTTACAACACGTAATTAATAAAGATGTTGCAGTGTGGGCTTTGATGAAGTCTCCTGAGAGAATGTGACAACATTTTTACCTTGTGTATTACATCATGGCGGCTCATGATGAAACATAGTGTGGCTAATTGTGTCATGAGCACAACTGTTTTGGCAGGCTGCTTGGCTTAATGTTCTATTGTTTTGAGTGACCTTTCTTTTCTTGTAGCTACAGAGACAGAAAACCACATTGTATTTCTATTTACAATGTCATCACAACAAGGAAATTAATTAACATTATTTAACTGGTGATTTTGTTCTTTTCTGAACATGTTCGGAAGTTAACTAAGGTGGCGGCCTCGCGTGGACATGGCGGACGGCTACGGGGAGTCTTGTTAACGAATCATTAGAAAGATGAAGTATATGAATCACTTAAGATTATTGATTTTTAGTGCGTGGTATCATATGTTATTTTCACTTGTATTTGCATTCAGCTCTGTGATACACTTAAATGTATGAATTCTTATTGTCTTACTTAGCTTGTTGATTATCATCTCTCTCTCTCTCTCTCTCTCTCTCTCTCTCTCTCTCTCTCTCTCTCTCTCTCTCTCTCTCTCTCTCTCTCTCTCTCTCTCTCTCTCTCTATCTATCTATCTATCTATCTGCCACCTGCACCTCTCCGCCCATCATTCGTCCGTAATTCACCCTGTCTAAAGCAATATTCTGGTCTTTTAACTCAGTGAAAGTCCAGTTTTTGAGTGACATCTGGGATATGCCAGCAACTGTTAATATTTCCCTTGTCCAGCGCTGGATGATTGCGGTGCGGTAATGAGAAAAGATTACGTTGTTTTTTCTTTATACATGATGGGTATGTTTTTAAAGCTAGCAAAATACAGGCGAAATGCTATATTTTCACCTGTCTATGTCGATCGAACACTTATATCAGGAATTTTGTGGGAATTTATCAAACAATAGTTCTTGCCAGCCAACGTTGTGTGTGTGTGTGTGTGTGTGTGTGTGTGTGTGTGTGTGTGTGTGTGTGTGTGTGTGTGTGTGTGTGTGTGTGAATGAGTGAGTGATTGAGTGAGCGAGTGTTTGCTGTAAAAATATTGATGTTTTGTATCATGCCTAAAACGTTTCAATACGCGAGCCTGATCACACCACCGGCGCTCCATCCCTTACTTCCTGCACACCTGTGTGGGTGAAGTACTGTGCTGCTCACGCAAAATCGTAACCTCGTACAAAAAAAATCCTTCGAGATCGACAGACAAATTACTTTTTCTTATGATCAAGCCTCCACCCACGACCATTACAAACACTAATTATACCAAAGGCATCACGAGGGGAATTTACACCTAAATCCTGTCCTCTTATCTTCCTCTCCTTATACTTACCGCCTCGCCTCCATGCAAACCACAGAAAGAGGAAGGAGCGTGTGACGGCTGTGTTATCTGGTGGCGCTCAGAGCAGTTACTTTTAAGTGGCTTTTAGGCAAGCTGTGTTCCCAAATTTGCCGGATAGCGAGGGTAAACAGGATCCTACAAAAGTGATTAGGGATAATTTTGCAAGGCTGAGAAAGATAAGAGGTTAGGTCGGCTCATGCACCATAAAAGTGTGGGTGTTGATAACGACAAGAAATCCAATCTATTGTGTAAATATTGATATTGTTGTTGTAATTTTTTGTTGCTAATATATGTCTTCCCGTATAGACTTTTGGTAAATGTAAATCAAAATTAGTTATAAAATAAATAAGAAAGAATATCGTCACGTATATATGATGTATATATCTTTTCAAATACTTCAACACCATTAGAAGTAGTTATAATAGTAGTAGTAGTAGTAGTAGTAGTAGTAGTAGTAGTAGTAGTAGTAGTAGTAATAGTAGTAGTAGTAGTAGTAGTAGTAGTAGTACTAGTAGTAGTAGTAGTAGTAGTAGTAGTAGTAGTAGTAGTAGTAGTTATAGTTGTTGTTATTGTTTTGTTGTAGAAGTCGTACTGACATTAGTAATATCAACGACAGCCGTATAAGCGGTAGCAATAATAGTAGTTGAAATGATAATAGTATTAGTAGTAGTATTATAGAAGTAGAATTATAGATGTAACATTATGAGTTTGTATTTTAAAAACTTACATAAAAAGACATCACTTCGCAAAGAAAATTATACCACAAAACCGCATTGTAAATATTCTCATCACTAATGACACTTCCTGGCGATAGACATCGTTATCAAGCCGTGAAACCTGGCAATAATGGCTTGGTGCAACGTAACAA
The DNA here is from genome assembly GCA_036785275.1 of Cancer borealis. Classification (NCBI taxonomy): domain Eukaryota; kingdom Metazoa; phylum Arthropoda; class Malacostraca; order Decapoda; family Cancridae; genus Cancer; species Cancer borealis. The sequence goes on from JAXIVD010001101.1 coordinate 74,595, forward strand.
CGTAAAATAATCACCCGAGGGAAGTTTAATATGATAATGTACACACCAGGCTCTATATGTGATAATCCTGTATAAGATAGTATATGAGGCAACACTAGTCGAGTAAGAGCCATCACTGGATTAGTAAGTACTGAGAACATTGAACACTGGAGGATCTCAGTAATAGCACAAGGTCCATGATATGTCAATCACTACGACAATAGATGCTATTTACTTAATGTAAGACGCCATTATTAGAACACTGCTACAAATGTTTTCAGTGGCAGTATGGCTAAAATAACTTTCGGAAGCGAGAATCACCTGGGAGAAATAGTTGTAGTAGCAGCAGCAACAGCAGCAGCAGCAGTAGTAGTAGTAGTAGTAGTAGTAGTAGCAATAGTAGTAGTAGTAGTAGTAGTAGTAGTAGTAGTAGTAGTAGAAATAGTAGTAGTGATAGTAGTTGTTGTTGTTGTTTGTGTTGCTTATGGTGGTGGTGGTGGTGTTAGTAATGATGATGGTGAAGATGGTGGTTGAAAATAAGAGCCAAGAAAAGCATTATAATGACATTAACGAGGAGGGTTTCCAATAATAGCAACTTATATAACTCAAGTAAATAGCCTTGGTGGTGTAGGGAGACTTCCTAAGCGTCCATCTACATGTTTTAGTAAAGGTCAGAATGTGAATGTGAGGGTGAAGTGGGAGGGAAAAAGTGTTAAAAAGACAGAATTAATAGTAGGAAAAGAAAGGAAAAGATTTAGAAGAAAAGAAAAGAAAAAATATTGAGTAGGAAGAGGAGGAAGAGGAGGAGATAAGGAAACAAGAGGAGAGGAAAAGAAAAATATTGATGCAAATGCATTTTTTGAAATGTTGAAGAATTACGCTCTCTCTCTCTCTCTCTCTCTCTCTCTCTCTCTCTCTCTCTCTCTCTCTCTCTCTCTCTCTCTCTCTCTCTCTCTCTCTCTCTCTCTCTCTCTCTCTCTCGCATATTCTATCTATTTTCTTATTAAAGATGGGAGAGAAAATGTGTAGAGGTGATAATGATAATTACGGAGCTGGTCTTGATACAAACAAAGAGGACAAGTTAATTATCTACATAAAAATTAGTATCCTTTTACAATAGAGATCACAATGTATTTTTCTTTTTTACTGTTAAGGACTTTATTTTTAGGGAGACGATGCATTGATCTACGAACAAGAAACAGAAATAATGGTATGGATAAAGTGAGTCAAGGTCATCAGAAGTGTGGGACGATTGAGGAGACTTAAGAGCATTCCAAAACGACGTAAGGTATGCCAGTAAGGGGAGAAGATGGCGAGCATTAGGGAATGGCAGGCGGGGGAATGAAAGGGACGGTCCAAAGGGAGGGGTGAGGCTGAAACGCAGAGGGTAATCTTTGGAATGAGAATGAGATAGTGGTCGGTATTGGGGGGAATTCAGGGCTGGAGAGCACGCGTCGGAATTGGGAATAATGGAAGAAAGAGT